>CAKNXH010073005.1:0-13941 GCA_932178445.1 Andricus quercusramuli | reverse complement strand
TCAGGAGAAAAAAAAAAGGATTTTTAACAAAGAAGTTCAACTCTCTACCAAGTAGTTGAATTTTCAAACAAAAAACGATTTAATTTAAACAAAAAATAGTCAAATTCAATTTATTGAATTTTTGACCAAGAAGATGACTTTTTAAACAAAATAGTTGCAATTTAAAGTAAATATTTAAATTTTCAAAAAGAAAATATCAATTTTTAACTAAAAACATAAAACTTCAACCAATAACGAAATTGTTATATTTGGAGTTGCAAAAAAACTGGTGAAATTTTTTACCCTAAAGATGAATTTCCAACTAAAATTATGAATCTTCACGAAAAGAAAAATGATTTTTAACAATATAGTTTCACTTTCTACCAAGAAGTTGAATTTTCAAACAAAAACGATTTTAATTTACATAAAAAACAGTCGAGTGCAATGAAAAAATTCAAATATTCAACAAAATAGTTGAATTTTGCACCAGGAAAGAATTTTCAACGAAAAGAAGGATCTTTTAACTAAGAAAATTAGGTTTCTACCAAAATCACAAATTTTCAACTAAAAAAAGAAAATCTGTTAACTAAATAGTTGAATTTTTGACTAAAATAGATCAATTTTGAACTAGAAATGTAATAGTTAAATTTTTATTTTGAAAAAGTTAATTTTCAAACAAAAAGGAAACGAATTTTCAACGAAATATTAAAATTTTCAACCAAAAAGATCAATTTTTAACAATGTAGTTCAACTTTCAACCAATTTCTTCAATTTTTGACCAAAAAAGATGACTTCTTAACAAAATAGTTACAATTTCAAATAAATATTTAAATTTTCAAATAGAAAATATCGATTTTTAACTAAAAATATAAAACTTCAACCAAAAACGAAATTGCTATATTTGGAGTTGCAAAAAAACTGGTTAAATTTTCCACCCTCAAGATGAATTTCCAACCAAAATTATGAATCTTCACGAAAATAAAAATGATTTTTAACAATATAGTTTCACTTTCTACCAAGAAGTTGAATTTTCAAACAAAAAAGATTTTAATTTACATAAAAAACAGTCGAGTGCAATCAAAAAATACAAATATTCAACAAAATAGTTGAATTTTGCCCCAGGAAAGAATTTTGAACGAAAAGGAGGATCTTTTAACTAAGAAAATTAGGTTTCTACCAAAAACACAAATTTTCAACTAAAAAAAAAAATCTGTTAACTAAATAGTTGAATCTTTGACTAAAAAAGATCAATTTTGAACTAGAAATGTAATAGTTAAATTTTCAGTTTGAAATGTTAATTTTCAACGAAAAAGGAAGCGAATTTTTAACGAAATATTTAAATTTTCAACCAAAAAGATAAATTTTTATTAAGGTAGTTCAACTTTCAACCATGTTGTTGAATTTTTGACAACAAAATATAATTTGTTAACAAAATAGTTGCATATTCAACAAAATAATCAAATTTTCAAGCAAATAGTAAAATGTTAAAATTGGTCACGTGTTTTAAATTCAGCAGGACCATAAGAAAAATAAGGTACTTTCGAAATATTTTCATGTTCTACCGATGTAAGAAGAGCTTGCTGACAGAAAACTGTCCTGTTCCGAGGAAATTAATTAAACTTTTGACGTTTCGAGGTTAGGTTTCGCGTCCGTATCGACTTTCAACATTAATTGTGAAATCAATTCGCAGATTTAAAAAAAGACTGAGTATGTTAATGGTGGCTATTGAATGGGCAAATGAAACTAAAAAAAGTTTGTTTAAAAAAGTTCATCCAATTTCGAGAAAATGGAAAATGAAGTTATGACTTCAAAATTGCGTAAAACTGATATTCGAACTTTAAATGGTAGCAATTATAATTCGTAATATTTTAAAGAAATGAGAAGTCGATATAAACACTTTTTAGTACTGAATTCTGTGGACCAGAGAGTAACTAAAAATAATTATCGAATCTCGAGAAAAATGAAATAGTTCTTACTTTTGAGGTTATAAAACAGACTTTCTGTCAACTTTGGACGTAAATAATTACAGTAATTATCATTTTTATAATATTCGTTTTTTTTAAGATTATCTCGATTGAAATTATGAATAATTAATTAATTATTTAACATGTTACATTGCATTTATTGCATTATATCGTTAAATTTGATCGTACACACTTATAGGTTAGGTTACGAAAATGGATCTTTATACTGCTTTTATACAATGAAATAGAATATTTGTCAAGTTTTTTAATTGCGTAGATTATAAATTTAATTAAAGTCATATACCATATAAATAAAAATGGTGATTTGACTATAGAAATGTATTCAAATGAATATTTTGCTAAGTGGCGGTGATAACTTAGATTGAAAATATCAAAATCTTCTTCTTTTTATGAATATATATCCAAATAGTTACTATTTTTTGAAAGCACGAATCAATAGCATTTTAAAATTGAATGAAGGGTCCATAAATACAAAACATTATAGCGTAAATCGAAACGTGAATAAACCGGGTAAACGGACATGAAACTGCTGATTACTGACTGACAGGCACTGACAGGCATAATGCAGTCCTGCCAACCTTACAGTTATAACAGTTTTTTCCCCTAAATTTTACGAGAATTACATGAAAGTCTCTTTTTACGCATTTATTTTTTAAAATAATTGTTTATCCAAAGTTGATTATAAATATCTTGATAATTTTTTTTTAGGACGTTGGTAATACTAAAAAAATTAATTTTAACATTAAATTCATTCAAGAAAAAAATATTTTTTTTAATTTTGCATAATTAAAAATTTGTTTAGGAAAACTGAATTATTTAAAAATACAAGTTTCAGAAGTTTTAAAAATAATCGATAATAATTATTAATTTATTAATATTCCTCACTTTTCAAAATATTGCAGACTTTTAAATACGTTTTAGGAAAATTTTGAATTATTTAAAATAATATTTAGATGTTTTGAAAAGATCAAACAAAATGTTAATTAATTTTTGTTTTGTTATTTACACATAATGTTTCTTGAAAAATGAATTTTAAGAGAAAATTGAAGAATATTTCAAATGATTCCCAACATTTTTGAAAAGCATGTGAAGATATTAAATCAAAATTTTTCCATTTTGCAAGAATACAAAATTTTAGAAAAAATTCGCGTAAGATTATGACATATTATAAGTTTTATAAAGATTCAAAAATTATTTAAATTTTTAAAGGATTTCAAAAAATTATGAATAAAATCTGGATTTCTGAAGATTGAAAAATTGTATGAAAACTTTGAATTATTTGAAAAAATATTCCTGAGTTTTTTAATTTTTAAATAGATCCAAAAATAATTTACATCTTCAGAAGATTTAAAAACTTTTTACACAACATTAAGAAAAATACTTTGAAAAATTAATTTTAAAAGGAAATTAAAAAACATTTCAAATGATTTTCGAAAATCTCGAAAAAGATTGTAGAAGATTTGAAAGCAAAAATTTTCCATTTTGCGTGAATACAAAGTTTTAGAAAAAATTCGAGTACGTTTATGACATATTATAATTTTTGAAAGAAGATTAAAGAATTATTAGGAATTTCAAAAAGATTTCAACAAAATATAAACAAAATATAGATTTCTGGAGATTAAAAAATTTTTTAAAAACTTTGATTTAAAAAAATATTCAGAAGCTTTGAAAAGATTGAAAATAATTTTAATTAATCTTTTTTTTAATTTAAACATAATGTAAATGTTTGAACATTCCTAAATAAACTTTTTGAAGATTTTTTTACGATTTTGAACGGCTTTAGGATAATAACTTTTTTTTAAGGATTTCTGGAAAAATTTTCAATGATTTTTTATTTTGAAAAATGAATTTTAAGAGAAAATCGAAAAAAATTTGAAATGATTCCCAACTTTTTCGAAAAAGCATGTAAAGATTTCAAAGCAAGAATATCAAACTTTAAAAAAAATACGAATAAGAATATTATGAGTTTTAGAAAAATTAAAAAATCATTGAAATCTTGAAAGGATTTCAAAAATTTATATACAAAATCCAGATTTCTGAAGATTAAAAAATTTTATGAAAACTTTCAATTATTGAAAAAAATATTTATGAGTTTTGTAGTTTTTAAATAGATCCAAAAATAATTTAAATCTTGGGATGATTAAAAAAAAATTTTTTTTAAAATGGAAAAAATTTTTAATTTATTTTTTGTTTTAGACAAAATGTGATTTTTAAAAGACATCTGAATAAAATTTTGAAGCTTTTTAAGGACTTTCAATGATTTCAGGACATTAAAAATATTTTTCTTGAGATTCGTGAGGAAATTTAAAATGATTTTTTATTTTGAAAAATGAATTTTAAGAGAAAATTAAAGAACATTTCAAATTATTTACTAAAGTTTCGAAAAAGTATGTAGAATACTTGAAAGCGAAATTTAAAAAATGTTGCAAGAATACCAAATTTTAGAAAAAATTCGAGTAAGTATATGATATATTATAAGTTCCAAAAAGATTCAAAATTATTTAAATTTCGAAAAGATTTCAAAAAATTATAAAGAAAATGTAGATTTTTGAAGATTAACAAATTTGAGGAAAACTTTGAATTATTTGACAAAATATAAGTTTTATAATCATATTTTCTAATATAAGTTTTATAATTTTTAAATACTTAATTTTTTCAAGATTTATAAATAAAATTTTGAAGCTTTTTAAGGATTTTCAATGATTTTAGGATATTAAAAATGAAGGGTAGAAATGCAAAAGGAGTCAAGTGCCAAATTTTCGAAATCGGGGTTATTAGCTCAAAAAATCAGATAAATTCTATTACATGCCTGCCAAAGGTTTTTTTTGGGGCATCATTTTTCAAAATTCCCACTAAAAAGAGAACAGCTGGAGGGGTCAAGCGCCACTGTGTACTTGATCCCGATCGATCGTCGCGGCTGCGCAGTATCGAGGAATCACGATCGTAGCAGACGAACGGACGTGTGTTTGGCTTGTGTTTTTGTGTTCACAGTCCGAGAAGCTTTTCTAACCACAAATTAAAAAATCAAATTTCATTTTTCTCGACACTGGCTAATTATTTTTAATTACTACTGAGTCCTTTCCGTTCAGCACTAAATAACCTAAAACCCAAATCCTCATTTTTTGAAAATATGCAAAGTCAATACTGCTATCGTCATTTGAAGTCGAAATGTCAGTTTTACACCAGTTCGAAGTCATAATTGGATTTTCAAATTTCGCGAAACTGAAAGATTTTTTTGAAACAAACTTTTTGGAAATGAATTCGTCGATTCAATAGCTAGAATAAAATTTTTTAGTTTTTTCTTAAACTGCAAATTGACTCCACAATTAATGTCGAAAGATGTTAAAAGTCGATACGGACCCAAAATCTAACCTCGAAACGTAACCTGTTTCATTCATTTCAATTCATTTTCTCGAAACCGGATAGGGTTGTGAGCAATGAAACGTTTCATTGAAACATTGAAAATTTCACTTGAAACTTTCAAATGTTTCACAGTCAAAGTTTCATCGTTTCATGAAACATTGGGGGGAATGATGATGATTCTGGGTGCGCACTTCAGTGCGCATGCGTTGGCTTCATTGGGGGGAAAGGAGAGAACTTGTGTATGCGCATGCGCGGAAAGCAGATCAGGTTAGGTACTCGTATGCCACTTTGCCGTAAGTTTAAACTTGTTTTGAAATATAATGTAGTGTTTCTCAGTGTTCTTACAGTAAAATTGCGATATTGGTGAAAATATTAAACATTATTGGCACTGTGTGCATAAACACTTTTCAAAAAGAGTCGTTCAAAGTAAGAATAACAAATTTTTTCATTTTCCTTATATGCGGTTTGAATTTTCCCGCCACCATCTTTGAAACATTGCAATGTTTCACGAGACCTTGAAAGTTTCATGAAACTTTTCATTGGACCAAAGTTTCATGAAATTTTACAACCCTAAAACCGGATAGCTTTTTGTGAATCTCGAAAGTACTTTCTTATTTTTTTCTTAAATGGTCCCGCTGAATTTACAACATATTTTTAGTCTCTACTGAAAGAAGTCAAAAATGGCGCTTGACTCCTTTTGCATTTCTACCCTTCAAATATTCTTATTAAGATTCCTGAGAAAATTTTAAATTATTTTTTATTTTGAAAAATGAATTTTAAGAGAAAATTGAAGAACAGTTCAAATGTTTCCCGAAAATTTCGTAGGAGAATGTAGAAGATGCGAAAGCAAAAATTTTCAATTTTATTACGCGTCTCCTCCTCAAGATCAACTCGTAGTCCCCCCACTTCATGCTGGTTTGTCACATTTTTAAAGTCCAAACTCGAAAACTGATACGTTCCGACGTGTGCGACTCTAGAAGTTTCGTCGTTAAGGTTTGGTGGCCCCGAAAGGGGCCCGTGATTTGTTTCTGGGCGAGTTTTAGTTTTCTAGCCTCCTCCTTGGGCCGTTGATACGTATTTCTCGTTGAGGCTCAAGAAAGATATATCCTTGTGTTTTTTGGAGAAATTCGTCTAGCTTTCTCATTCCTTGTGTTACCTTCCTCTGGCTGCTGGTTGGTGGCAAGAAAGTTCTCTTCCCCCTCGCTTCGAGGAAGAGTTGCCAGGCGTTCTAAACCACCATTCACCCCCTTGGCCCAAGTGAATCCGAGGATGGATAAGAAACCTAGGATGTTGAACCGCTTGTGGATCATTCGTTGGTTCTCTTCAGGCAAGTGGGCTGGGTAAATGTTCACCTTCGTTCGTACCTCTGGTTGTCCGTAGAATTACTCGTTGGGACAACCCTCCTCGGTGTCCACAATCCTGGTCCCGCAGGCCGTTAGTTCGACTAGGTTGCGGTGTTTTGTAAGCTGGTGTTGCAGCTTCCTTTCATCCTCTCTCTCCCGAAAGATTTTTAATTCCTTGATGGTCTTCCGGGTGGCTGGATTCGACTCGTCCGGAATGGGCCCTACCGGTGCGTATATGATGAGGCAGTTGGGTTCCAGGGTCACCACGATCGATCGGTCGTGAGCCGGGTTGAAGGGGACCAGTGTCCGACGGGCTCGTCCATGTATGGCCCGTATCCTTCGTCGTAACCCCAACACTTGGGATATCATCTCACCTCCTAGTGTAAGAGGTGCATATCGGCCGGAAGGAGTGGTGATTTTCTTCTGCAGACGTCTGACGGCCGGCAGTTCTGCTGGTGCAGAACGGCGGCCGAAGGTCCTGGTCTGCTAGGTGAGAGCTCCTGCTCTTCACTTGCCAACTCCTGTCGGCAAGTTGGATTGGAGACTGCCAACTCCTGTTGACAGTCGTCTGCGTTGTTGCTCAGCAGCTCACGCTGATGGCGTGGTGACGCACATCCACAAAATCGGCGCCAAGCTCGCCTCTGTTTTTAGCTACGTTCCATCCAAAAAAATCCCTAGGTACTACCGGATGGGGTGACCCAGAAAAGAATTCTTTTAAATGGTACGTAGGCTATCTTTTGCTTCGCTACTATAATCGGCTCCCAGGTTCTACCGGTTGGAGCGACCCTGGCAAACCGTCTATCGAAACGAATAAAAGAGCGAGATTGATCGTAGAGCCGTCAATAAAAATTCAATACGTAAGAAAGAATCGCTCTGAAAAGAGCGGATTGTGATACCAATAGTAGGTCGAATCAAATAGGAGTCAACATTTTAAAAGCAAACTGGTTTATTCTCTAATTCTCCCTGGGCTAGAGTCAGAGAGACTAGAGGCAGTCGTGCTTACTCCAGCTATTCGAGAGGCGTACTGAAGACTGGTTTCAGTTCAGTTTCATAAAAGCATTTATTGATCAAATATTTTACATAGATGGTGTATACATACATGGATTTTTATTTGGAGTACCTATCCTAATCGGAATAAGCCTACTTTAATTATAAGTTGTAATGGTAAAGTTTCGCATGTATCAAGTGGCATTGTACTTATGTAAGAAGGTAATATTCAGGAGAAAATTTCAACAAAACCTGGTAAATATTGATCTTCAAAAACTAGGCCTCGTGGGCCGCGCAGAACTGGTATTACGTGGGAGCGATTCACTTTCAATATTCTAGTTAACTTCCAGAGTGAGTTATCTTTGACTTTTAAGGCTTTTAATTTATTAGACCAGTTATTATTTCTGTATAAAGTTTTCCTGTGAGGATTGGCCCACCCGGGCAGCGGCCGTTCTGAGTGCCGGGAACTCTGTAGACTTGAAGCTTGGAAGTGATCTGGACACTTGAATCCTCTCTTTACCCTGGGTTTTTCTCAGCTCAATTTTGTTGATATACTCGACGTACGTTGGGCATTTCCTGGAGTTTGCCGTGTGCGGTCCATTGCAGTTTGCACATGTTGGTTGAGTTGTTATGTCCTTCTTGCACCCACTGGGGAGATGGGGTCCAGCGCACTTGACGCACTTTGGGAGATGATTGCAGTGTGAAGTGCCATGTCCAGACCCCTGGCACCTATGGCATTGGGTGACACCAATGGGATTCCTGTATCGCTCAATTTTTACTTTGACATCCAGTATGTATTTTACTTTGTAGATGGTGCCAATCTTTGTGTCTGGATTGGGAAGTCAGGCAAACCTTTGATGACCATTTTGAGTGACTTTTCATCCTTCGCTGCATACGTATGGAAGTTGAGGTTTCGGCTCCTGAAGATCTGGACCAAGGCTGCATGATCCTGCACATTGTGAGTTTTGAAAGTGTAGCTCCCGAGGGGTACATAACTTTAAAATTCGCTGTACACCGATTGCATGATTGCACTGTAAAATTGCAATGCGATTGAAGTGATTGCAAGGTGACAACAGGGTGATTGGAATGAACTGTGTACACCGATTGCAGGAGTTGTGTACCCCTCGGTAGCTCCCGTTATTAATTTTGAGCGTAGGTGGTGTTTCCATCCTTGATTTTAATGCTTTCAGTAGTCCTTGCAGATCCTGGATCTCGGATTTAACGATAATTGGTGGTGGAGGTTTTGTTTTGACTTCAGTTACGTGACTTCAGATTCGTTATCAGATGTGATGCTGTCAGCGTCACTGGTGTCCATATGTGACGTGCACCGAAGAAAGGGGGCTTACTCTGTAATCAAGATTTTTCAGGACGAGCGGTCGAAGTCAACCCGATAGACGCGACTTTTAGGAGAGAGGGAAGACTAAGGCAATTTTCCGTCTCCACTTGCCACTACATTCTCACGCATTTGGCGGCGCTGCTCACGGACGGGGTATAGATGAGACGCGGAGATGTAGTGGTGAGTGGTGGGAGGTGTTTCACGGGATCTCGGGCTCTCGAGCGAAAGCACGATTTCTCGGGTACCTATCAACTCAATTATTAGCAATAATAACGCTCAGAATTTTTTTTCGATGGTTTCATTAAAAAGAGCAACTCAAAAACTATCGAAAGGTGTAAAAACCTCGATTTCGATTTTTTGAGAGTAAGCCCCCTTTCTTCGGCGCACGTCACATATGCACACTAGTTGGGATTGAGCCTTGTAGATTTCCAAGTACATCGGATTTGTTGGAGATTTTCAGGGTTGCTTCTTCTTTGCTTGCCTTTTTGGAGGGCTCGCCTTCGGATATTTTAGAGGATTTCCTCTTCATGCTCGAAGTGTTTCTGACTACGGGTTCCCATATCCCTTGTTCCATTTTGTTAGCACTGTCGGCCATAAGGCCTCCAGTATTTCCGCCCACTCTTTCCAACAGAAGATATTTTGTGAAGACTTCCTTGGTTCAGGAATCTTACGTACAGACAGAGACGCGCCCGAGGGGTACATAACTTTAAAATTCGCTGTACACCGATTGCATGATTGCACTGTAAAATTACAATGCGATTGAAGTGATTGCAAGGTGACAACAGGGTGATTGCAATGAACTGTGTACACCGATTGCAGGAGTTGTGTACCCCTCGGACGCGCCAAACGCGTTTATCTGTCGGTAGATAGTATGAATCAATCATCCCTAAGACTGGTGGTCGAGACACGTGCTTTTATGGGAGGGCGCGCATGCTCCTCCCACCCCGGGGTCGAGCGGTCTCTCACACCCCGCACGGAATTCGAGTAGAGGGGAGCCTCGTCGCCGAGTCTCCCACTCCTTGGCGGCGGCCCAATCAGGAAGCTACTTCATAGGGATTGGTGCGTTGTTCCTACAAGGCTCCTGATTGGTTCGATATTTTGTGTGCGCGACAAAATTAAATTTATTCGTGTTCCTCATCTCTCTTGACTCAGCATTACATATTTGTTAAAATTAAACTATTATTTTATATTCAATAAGTATAACTATTCTATATTGACATTAAATTTATTAAAATATCGTAGGTGTACATATATTACATATATAGTTTATATGTAGACTAATACATATAATCTATATATTACATATGGTAAAAATTGATAATATTATAATATAATTAATATTATTAACATTGATATTGTTTATTAATGTTAATTTAATTCTAAATACCAAATATTATACCAATTAATATATGTAATTATTATCTTTGTCATTCATTTTATTATAATATCGTCGTTATACATATATTATATATATATATAGGTTATATGTAAACTAATACATTTAATCTATATACTATATATAATATTAGTTAATAATATTATAATGTAATTAATATTATTAGCATTAATGTTATTAAATAATGTTAATTCCCAGGCGGAAATATTATATATAGTTTATATATTGTGTGAAGTATTATATATAATATTCATTTGTTTTATACATTTTTTATATAAAACAAATGAATATTATGTGTAATACTTCACACTATATATAAACTATATATAATATTTCCGCCTGGGTTTAATTATGAATACTTAATTTTCGAATGCGTAAACAGGCGCACGAATTCCTAGTTCATGATTGGTGCGCAGTGCCCGTGGCGCGGGGTGCGTGAACCAATCAGAGAAATCAAAAGTCCTATGTCCATAGATTAATTCTAACATTGCTAAATGTTCCATCTAACTTGCCATATCCAAGACTTGCCTTACTTAATGTAATTATAAAACCTTTTCTTTGAGATACTGATGAGTGATGAGTTTATCAGCATCTTACAAGAGAAGTCTAAATGTTGGAATCGATTCTACTGAAAGGCAAGCCGGGAGCAGGAAAGCTAGATGATGGCCTTAGAGTAATATGAGTGGGAAAAAGCAAGGCTGGTCGAGGTGAGAGCTGGGAATTCAGATCGGTGAAACAGTTATTTGTGAGAATCACAAGTAATTGTTCCTAAGATTCGGAATTCTCAGCTTTCCCTTTTTATATATTGAAGATGTATATCAAAACAAAAATACGCTGACGCACCCGCGCTCACCTGGATTGTCATTCTCCTTTTTGTGCTGAAATGTGTCACATCGTTCCGAGCTGGGGGAAAAAAACGAAGTTATTCGGAAGAAAATAATTATTCACGGAAGCTAGAAAAAAGGCTTGGAGCCTTGGGAAGGACATTTTCACGTCCAAAGAAACGTCGACGTTACGGGAGATCTCCGTCTTCATCTTCTTGTTCGTCCTCTTCTTCAAGTTCTTCAGGCATATATCAAGCTTTTAATGCATTGGCTACCTGTCTATTTCACAGGCGCTTACTTGATTTAACCAAATCTGGCCCTGACCTAATTTGGTTAGAAACATGTCATTGTTTATAACCATGCAGACCACCTGCGTGAAGAGTAGCGGATGCTACTGTCTCCTTTCACAACTATTTGCCACGAGTCTAATCTACACATGTCCGACAGGCCCTAACCTGTGTGTAGAGCAGCGGATGCTGCTATTTTTCAGTGGCAATTACACGAAATCTCATTTTTATTATGAGGTCTTCATATTACAATATTTCTTTTTCACTCTAAACAGACGGTCGATCAAGATCACGTTCATCGTCAATTTCGAGGTATGATGGTAGACGAGCAGACTTGCTAGGTATTGTAGCTCAGGCACCTCCTGTAAATGAAGTACCAACAACTTCATGTGCTCTGGATTTGCATCGTTTGACCCTTGGATTCGACAATGATTCCCAACAAACTCTAGAAGTCCAGTTGACTTCGCAAAAAGATGACATATTCAAGAAAACGCTTGATGACGAGATCCTAAACGAGATTGGGAAACGATATGTTGATGAACGGGTTCTAGCCCCAGCAATACACGGAGAATTTTCAGTTCGTTGGTTGGTTATAGTTAAGGTAGGTCTATCCAAGGAGGAGAGAATGGAGCTCGTTAAAAAATATCCACCACCCAGCAATTGCCTTTAGGTTGATCCACCTAAACTGAATGTTGAGGTTAAAACTGCTCTTCAGTCACAAGAATCAGCTTTGTTGAGAGATGCTCGAATTATTTCAAAACAAGCTCGGTTGACAGTCTACAAATCTGCAGTGGGAAAAACAATTTCAACCCTAGTACAGCGGGATTCAATTATTTAAATTCCTCTGATTGAAGCTCTAAGCGACTCTTGCCGTTTACTCGCTGATCTTCAAAATAATGAATCTCAAGTTAGAAGGAGCCTCATTTTGACCCACCTAAATTCAACTTCGAGGGATGCTTTAAAATTAGCACCGACTGACGAGTTTTTATTCGGCAAAGATTTAGCAGAAAATTTGAAATCAGCTAAGGTTTTGGAGAGCACATCTAAGACTCTGAAATCAACAAAGAAACAGCATCCGGGAAATTAAAAAAACTTCGAAGGCCCGGCCCGTCGACAAAACAAATCCTACCCATCGATGCTGGACGGGCAGAAGAAAACGTTTGCGGATCCTCCCAGGAATTACCGGAAACAGGATCCTCATTCCAAAATCCAATCCAGGAGGGAATCTTCAAGAGGAACGACGAAGGAACCTACGAGGGACTCAACGAGGAGATATTGAATGATTCTGCACGTTAAATTGCTGGACGATTACGTTCATTTTTTTCATAATTGGGAGACCCTAACCTCAGACTCTAGGATTTTATCTTGGATCGAGGGTCATGAGATACCTTTTTCCTCAATTCCTTACCAGTTAGCACATGTGGGCAAGTCAAATTGGTCAAATGTCGATAAAAATAACATTAATGTATTAATTGATCAACACACGTCAAAAGGGGCCATTGAAGTTTGTACACACTTAGTTGATCAGTTTATTTCTTCATTTTTTCTTGTTTCAAAACCAGATGCTACCTTTAGATTTATCTTAAATCTTAAAAATCTAAATAAGTTCATTGAATCAGAACATTTTAAGCTCGAAGATTATAGAACTGCGATTAACCTTATAGATTATAATTGCTTCATGGCAACACTAGATTTACAAGATGCGTATTACTTGGTACCAATTGCTGAATTCCATAGAAAATTTTTGAGGTTTGAATTTGATGGAACTTTCTATCAGTTTACATGTTTGCCTTTTGGTTTATGTACAGCTCCTTACGTTTTCACTAAAATCATGAAACCTGTGCTTTCTCATTTGAAAGGTTTAGGTTATTGTTCGGTTGTTAACCTGGATGATTTCCTTTTATTGGGAGTTTCCCCACAAGAATCCTTTGGTAATATTAAAGTAACATGAGAAGTTTTAGAAAGTCTGGGTTTTATAATAAATCTGAAAAAGAGCAATTTAAATCCCGGTCAAGAATGTGAATTTCTAGGATTCATTTACAATTCTAAATCGATGATACTTAGTCTTCCGCAGAAGCCTCGGTGGCTCAGACGACAGCGCGTCGGACTTCCATGTAGGAGGTCCGGGGTTCGATCCCTGAGCCGGGTACCAATGGAAAATTTTCTATGTACTTTTACCGGGGCTTCGGTGGTTTGGAACCCACCTTAAACTGTAGGACCCCTCAGAAAAAGCTGGTATCGTACCAAGGTGGGGCCCCATGTCGAGGGGAATAGTCTTGGAGGTCGAAGCTGATTCTGTGAAGACTCAAAAATGAGTCAGCGATCTCCTTGCGTAGAGGCAGGCCCTCTCAAGGGACCTCCGCTCGGTGGTCGCTGTCCGATTTCGAGTAATGAACACACACACACATACACTTACATAACACACCAGGACAGTGCTTCGA
>CAKNXH010073004.1:0-13948 GCA_932178445.1 Andricus quercusramuli | reverse complement strand
TCAGGAGAAAAAAAAAAGGATTTTTAACAAAGAAGTTCAACTCTCTACCAAGTAGTTGAATTTTCAAACAAAAAACGATTTAATTTAAACAAAAAATAGTCAAATTCAATTTATTGAATTTTTGACCAAGAAGATGACTTTTTAAACAAAATAGTTGCAATTTAAAGTAAATATTTAAATTTTCAAAAAGAAAATATCAATTTTTAACTAAAAACATAAAACTTCAACCAATAACGAAATTGTTATATTTGGAGTTGCAAAAAAACTGGTGAAATTTTTTACCCTAAAGATGAATTTCCAACTAAAATTATGAATCTTCACGAAAAGAAAAATGATTTTTAACAATATAGTTTCACTTTCTACCAAGAAGTTGAATTTTCAAACAAAAACGATTTTAATTTACATAAAAAACAGTCGAGTGCAATGAAAAAATTCAAATATTCAACAAAATAGTTGAATTTTGCACCAGGAAAGAATTTTCAACGAAAAGAAGGATCTTTTAACTAAGAAAATTAGGTTTCTACCAAAATCACAAATTTTCAACTAAAAAAAGAAAATCTGTTAACTAAATAGTTGAATTTTTGACTAAAATAGATCAATTTTGAACTAGAAATGTAATAGTTAAATTTTTATTTTGAAAAAGTTAATTTTCAAACAAAAAGGAAACGAATTTTCAACGAAATATTAAAATTTTCAACCAAAAAGATCAATTTTTAACAATGTAGTTCAACTTTCAACCAATTTCTTCAATTTTTGACCAAAAAAGATGACTTCTTAACAAAATAGTTACAATTTCAAATAAATATTTAAATTTTCAAATAGAAAATATCGATTTTTAACTAAAAATATAAAACTTCAACCAAAAACGAAATTGCTATATTTGGAGTTGCAAAAAAACTGGTTAAATTTTCCACCCTCAAGATGAATTTCCAACCAAAATTATGAATCTTCACGAAAATAAAAATGATTTTTAACAATATAGTTTCACTTTCTACCAAGAAGTTGAATTTTCAAACAAAAAAGATTTTAATTTACATAAAAAACAGTCGAGTGCAATCAAAAAATACAAATATTCAACAAAATAGTTGAATTTTGCCCCAGGAAAGAATTTTGAACGAAAAGGAGGATCTTTTAACTAAGAAAATTAGGTTTCTACCAAAAACACAAATTTTCAACTAAAAAAAAAAATCTGTTAACTAAATAGTTGAATCTTTGACTAAAAAAGATCAATTTTGAACTAGAAATGTAATAGTTAAATTTTCAGTTTGAAAAACTTCAATTTCAAACAGAAAAGAAACGACTTTTTACCGAAATATTTAAATTTTCAACCAAAAAGATAAATTTTTATTAAGTAGTTCAACTTTCAACCAAGTTGTTGAATTTTTGAACAAAAAAAAATAATTTGTTAACAAAATAGTTGCATATTCAACAAAATAATCAAATTTTCAAGCAAATAGTAAAATGTTAAAATTGGTCACGTGTTTTAAATTCAGCAGGACCATAAGAAAAATAAGGTACTTTCGAAATATTTTCATGTTCTACCGATGTAAGAAGAGCTTGCTGACAGAAAACTGTCCTGTTCCGAGGAAATTAATTAAACTTTTGACGTTTCGAGGTTAGGTTTCGCGTCCGTATCGACTTTCAACATTAATTGTGAAATCAATTCGCAGATTTAAAAAAAGACTGAGTATGTTAATGGTGGCTATTGAATGGGCAAATGAAACTAAAAAAAGTTTGTTTAAAAAAGTTCATCCAATTTCGAGAAAATGGAAAATGAAGTTATGACTTCAAAATTGCGTAAAACTGATATTCGAACTTTAAATGGTAGCAATTATAATTCGTAATATTTTAAAGAAATGAGAAGTCGATATAAACACTTTTTAGTACTGAATTCTGTGGACCAGAGAGTAACTAAAAATAATTATCGAATCTCGAGAAAAATGAAATAGTTCTTACTTTTGAGGTTATAAAACAGACTTTCTGTCAACTTTGGACGTAAATAATTACAGTAATTATCATTTTTATAATATTCGTTTTTTTTAAGATTATCTCGATTGAAATTATGAATAATTAATTAATTATTTAACATGTTACATTGCATTTATTGCATTATATCGTTAAATTTGATCGTACACACTTATAGGTTAGGTTACGAAAATGGATCTTTATACTGCTTTTATACAATGAAATAGAATATTTGTCAAGTTTTTTAATTGCGTGGATTATAAATTTGATTAAAATTATATACCACATCAATAAAAATGGTACTTTGACTATAGAAATGTATTCAATTGAATATTTTGCTAAGTGGCGGAGATAACTTACAGATTGACAAATATCAAAATCTCCTTCTTTTTATGAATATATATCCAAATAGTTACTATTTTTTGAAAGCACAAATCAATAGCATTTTAAAATTGAATGAAGGGTCCATAAATACAAAACATTATAGCGCAAATCGAAACGTAAATAAACCGGGTAAACGGACATGAAACTGCTGATTACTGACTGACAGGCACTGACAGGCATAATGCAGTCCTGCCAACCTTACAGTTATAACAGTTTTTTCCCCTAAATTTTACGAGAATTACATGAAAGTCTCTTTTTACGCATTTATTTTTTAAAATAATTGTTTATCCAAAGTTGATTATAAATATCTTGATAATTTTTTTTTAGGACGTTGGTAATACTAAAAAAATTAATTTTAACATTAAATTCATTCAAGAAAAAAATATTTTTTTTAATTTTGCATAATTAAAAATTTGTTTAGGAAAACTGAATTATTTAAAAATACAAGTTTCAGAAGTTTTAAAAATAATCGATAATAATTATTAATTTATTAATATTCCTCACTTTTCAAAATATTGCAGACTTTTAAATACGTTTTAGGAAAATTTTGAATTATTTAAAATAATATTTAGATGTTTTGAAAAGATCAAACAAAATTTTAATTAATTTTTGTTTTGTTATTTACACATAATGTTTCTTGAAAAATGAATTTTAAGAGAAAATTGAAGAATATTTCAAATGATTCCCAACATTTTTGAAAAGCATGTGAAGATATTAAATCAAAATTTTTCCATTTTGCAAGAATACAAAATTTTAGAAAAAATTCGCGTAAGATTATGACATATTATAAGTTTTATAAAGATTCAAAAATTATTTAAATTTTTAAAGGATTTCAAAAAATTATGAATAAAATCTGGATTTCTGAAGATTGAAAAATTGTATGAAAACTTTGAATTATTTGAAAAAATATTCCTGAGTTTTTTAATTTTTAAATAGATCCAAAAATAATTTACATCTTCAGAAGATTTAAAAACTTTTTACACAACATTAAGAAAAATACTTTGAAAAATTAATTTTAAAAGGAAATTAAAAAACATTTCAAATGATTTTCGAAAATCTCGAAAAAGATTGTAGAAGATTTGAAAGCAAAAATTTTCCATTTTGCGTGAATACAAAGTTTTAGAAAAAATTCGAGTACGTTTATGACATATTATAATTTTTGAAAGAAGATTAAAGAATTATTAGGAATTTCAAAAAGATTTCAACAAAATATAAACAAAATATAGATTTCTGGAGATTAAAAAATTTTTTAAAAACTTTGATTTAAAAAAATATTCAGAAGCTTTGAAAAGATTGAAAATAATTTTAATTAATCTTTTTTTTAATTTAAACATAATGTAAATGTTTGAACATTCCTAAATAAACTTTTTGAAGATTTTTTTACGATTTTGAACGGCTTTAGGATAATAACTTTTTTTTAAGGATTTCTGGAAAAATTTTCAATGATTTTTTATTTTGAAAAATTAATTTTAAGAGAAAATCGAAAAAAATTTGAAATGATTCCCAACTTTTTCGAAAAAGCATGTAAAGATTTCAAAGCAAGAATATCAAACTTTAAAAAAAATACGAATGAGAATATTATGAGTTTTAGAAAAATTAAAAAATCATTGAAATCTTGAAAGGATTTCAAAAATTTATATACAAAATCCAGATTTCTGAAGATTAAAAAATTTTATGAAAACTTTCAATTATTGAAAAAAATATTTATGAGTTTTGTAGTTTTTAAATAGATCCAAAAATAATTTAAATCTTGGGATGATTAAAAAAAAATTTTTTTTAAAATGGAAAAAATTTTTAATTTATTTTTTGTTTTAGACAAAATGTGATTTTTAAAAGACATCTGAATAAAATTTTGAAGCTTTTTAAGGACTTTCAATGATTTCAGGACATTAAAAATATTTTTCTTGAGATTCGTGAGGAAATTTAAAATGATTTTTTATTTTGAAAAATGAATTTTAAGAGAAAATTAAAGAACATTTCAAATTATTTACTAAAGTTTCGAAAAAGTATGTAGAATACTTGAAAGCGAAATTTAAAAAATGTTGCAAGAATACCAAATTTTAGAAAAAATTCGAGTAAGTATATGATATATTATAAGTTCCAAAAAGATTCAAAATTATTTAAATTTCGAAAAGATTTCAAAAAATTATAAAGAAAATGTAGATTTTTGAAGATTAACAAATTTGAGGAAAACTTTGAATTATTTGACAAAATATAAGTTTTATAATCATATTTTCTAATATAAGTTTTATAATTTTTAAATACTTAATTTTTTCAAGATTTATAAATAAAATTTTGAAGCTTTTTAAGGATTTTCAATGATTTTAGGATATTAAAAATGAAGGGTAGAAATGCAAAAGGAGTCAAGTGCCAAATTTTCGAAATCGGGGTTATTAGCTCAAAAAATCAGATAAATTCTATTACATGCCTGCCAAAGGTTTTTTTTGGGGCATCATTTTTCAAAATTCCCACTAAAAAGAGAACAGCTGGAGGGGTCAAGCGCCACTGTGTACTTGATCCCGATCGATCGTCGCGACTGCGCAGTATCGAGGAATCACGATCGTAGCAGACGAACGGACGTGTGTTTGGCTTGTGTTTTTGTGTTCACAGTCCGAGAAGCTTTTCTAACCACAAATTAAAAAATCAAATTTCATTTTTCTCGACACTGGCTAATTATTTTTAATTACTACTGAGTCCTTTCCGTTCAGCACTAAATAACCTAAAACCCAAATCCTCATTTTTTGAAAATATGCAAAGTCAATACTGCTATCGTCATTTGAAGTCGAAATGTCAGTTTTACACCAGTTCGAAGTCATAATTGGATTTTCAAATTTCGCGAAACTGAAAGATTTTTTTGAAACAAACTTTTTGGAAATGAATTCGTCGATTCAATAGCTAGAATAAAATTTTTTAGTTTTTTCTTAAACTGCAAATTGACTCCACAATTAATGTCGAAAGATGTTAAAAGTCGATACGGACCCAAAATCTAACCTCGAAACGTAACCTGTTTCATTCATTTCAATTCATTTTCTCGAAACCGGATAGGGTTGTGAGCAATGAAACGTTTCATTGAAACATTGAAAATTTCACTTGAAACTTTCAAATGTTTCACAGTCAAAGTTTCATCGTTTCATGAAACATTGGGGGGAATGATGATGATTCTGGGTGCGCACTTCAGTGCGCATGCGTTGGCTTCATTGGGGGGAAAGGAGAGAACTTGTGTATGCGCATGCGCGGAAAGCAGATCAGGTTAGGTACTCGTATGCCACTTTGCCGTAAGTTTAAACTTGTTTTGAAATATAATGTAGTGTTTCTCAGTGTTATTACAGTAAAATTGCGATATTGGTGAAAATATTAAACATTATTGGCACTGTGTGCATAAACACTTTTCAAAAAGAGTCGTTCAAAGTAAGAATAACAAATTTTTTCATTTTCCTTATATGCGGTTTGAATTTTCCCGCCACCATCTTTGAAACATTGCAATGTTTCACGAGACCTTGAAAGTTTCATGAAACTTTTCATTGGACCAAAGTTTCATGAAATTTTACAACCCTAAAACCGGATAGCTTTTTGTGAATCTCGAAAGTACTTTCTTATTTTTTTCTTAAATGGTCCCGCTGAATTTACAACATATTTTTAGTCTCTACTGAAAGAAGTCAAAAATGGCGCTTGACTCCTTTTGCATTTCTACCCTTCAAATATTCTTATTAAGATTCCTGAGAAAATTTTAAATTATTTTTTATTTTGAAAAATGAATTTTAAGAGAAAATTGAAGAACAGTTCAAATGTTTCCCGAAAATTTCGTAGGAGAATGTAGAAGATGCGAAAGCAAAAATTTTCAATTTTATTACGCGTCTCCTCCTCAAGATCAACTCGTAGTCCCCCCACTTCATGCTGGTTTGTCACATTTTTAAAGTCCAAACTCGAAAACTGATACGTTCCGACGTGTGCGACTCTAGAAGTTTCGTCGTTAAGGTTTGGTGGCCCCGAAAGGGGCCCGTGATTTGTTTCTGGGCGAGTTTTAGTTTTCTAGCCTCCTCCTTGGGCCGTTGATACGTATTTCTCGTTGAGGCTCAAGAAAGATATATCCTTGTGTTTTTTGGAGAAATTCGTCTAGCTTTCTCATTCCTTGTGTTACCTTCCTCTGGCTGCTGGTTGGTGGCAAGAAAGTTCTCTTCCCCCTCGCTTCGAGGAAGAGTTGCCAGGCGTTCTAAACCACCATTCACCCCCTTGGCCCAAGTGAATCCGAGGATGGATAAGAAACCTAGGATGTTGAACCGCTTGTGGATCATTCGTTGGTTCTCTTCAGGCAAGTGGGCTGGGTAAATGTTCACCTTCGTTCGTACCTTTGGTTGTCCGTAGAATTACTCGTTGGGACAACCCTCCTCGGTGTCCACAATCCTGGTCCCGCAGGCCGTTAGTTCGACTAGGTTGCGGTGTTTTGTAAGCTGGTGTTGCAGCTTCCTTTCATCCTCTCTCTCCCGAAAGATTTTTAATTCCTTGATGGTCTTCCGGGTGGCTGGATTCGACTCGTCCGGAATGGGCCCTACCGGTGCGTATATGATGAGGCAGTTGGGTTCCAGGGTCACCACGATCGATCGGTCGTGAGCCGGGTTGAAGGGGACCAGTGTCCGACGGGCTCGTCCATGTATGGCCCGTATCCTTCGTCGTAACCCCAACACTTGGGATATCATCTCACCTCCTAGTGTAAGAGGTGCATATCGGCCGGAAGGAGTGGTGATTTTCTTCTGCAGACGTCTGACGGCCGGCAGTTCTGCTGGTGCAGAACGGCGGCCGAATGTCCTGGTCTGCTAGGTGAGAGCTCCTGCTCTTCACTTGCCAACTCCTGTCGGCAAGTTGGATTGGAGACTGCCAACTCCTGTTGACAGTCGTCTGCGTTGTTGCTCAGCAGCTCACGCTGATGGCGTGGTGACGCACATCCACAAAATCGGCGCCAAGCTCGCCTCTGTTTTTAGCTACGTTCCATCCAAAAAAATCCCTAGGTACTACCGGATGGGGTGACCCAGAAAAGAATTCTTTTAAATGGTACGTAGGCTATCTTTTGCTTCGCTACTATAATCGGCTCCCAGGTTCTACCGGTTGGAGCGACCCTGGCAAACCGTCTATCGAAACGAATAAAAGAGCGAGATTGATCGTAGAGCCGTCAATAAAAATTCAATACGTAAGAAAGAATCGCTCTGAAAAGAGCGGATTGTGATACCAATAGTAGGTCGAATCAAATAGGAGTCAACATTTTAAAAGCAAACTGGTTTATTCTCTAATTCTCCCTGGGCTAGAGTCAGAGAGACTAGAGGCAGTCGTGCTTACTCCAGCTATTCGAGAGGCGTACTGAAGACTGGTTTCAGTTCAGTTTCATAAAAGCATTTATTGATCAAATATTTTACATAGATGGTGTATACATACATGGATTTTTATTTGGAGTACCTATCCTAATCGGAATAAGCCTACTTTAATTATAAGTTGTAATGGTAAAGTTTCGCATGTATCAAGTGGCATTGTACTTATGTAAGAAGGTAATATTCAGGAGAAAATTTCAACAAAACCTGGTAAATATTGATCTTCAAAAACTAGGCCTCGTGGGCCGCGCAGAACTGGTATTACGTGGGAGCGATTCACTTTCAATATTCTAGTTAACTTCCAGAGTGAGTTATCTTTGACTTTTAAGGCTTTTAATTTATTAGACCAGTTATTATTTCTGTATAAAGTTTTCCTGTGAGGATTGGCCCACCCGGGCAGCGGCCGTTCTGAGTGCCGGGAACTCTGTAGACTTGAAGCTTGGAAGTGATCTGGACACTTGAATCCTCTCTTTACCCTGGGTTTTTCTCAGCTCAATTTTGTTGATATACTCGACGTACGTTGGGCATTTCCTGGAGTTTGCCGTGTGCGGTCCATTGCAGTTTGCACATGTTGGTTGAGTTGTTATGTCCTTCTTGCACCCACTGGGGAGATGGGGTCCAGCGCACTTGACGCACTTTGGGAGATGATTGCAGTGTGAAGTGCCATGTCCAGACCCCTGGCACCTATGGCATTGGGTGACACCAATGGGATTCCTGTATCGCTCAATTTTTACTTTGACATCCAGTATGTATTTTACTTTGTAGATGGTGCCAATCTTTGTGTCTGGATTGGGAAGTCAGGCAAACCTTTGATGACCATTTTGAGTGACTTTTCATCCTTCGCTGCATACGTATGGAAGTTGAGGTTTCGGCTCCTGAAGATCTGGACCAAGGCTGCATGATCCTGCACATTGTGAGTTTTGAAAGTGTAGCTCCCGAGGGGTACATAACTTTAAAATTCGCTGTACACCGATTGCATGATTGCACTGTAAAATTGCAATGCGATTGAAGTGATTGCAAGGTGACAACAGGGTGATTGCAATGAACTGTGTACACCGATTGCAGGAGTTGTGTACCCCTCGGTAGCTCCCGTTATTAATTTTGAGCGTAGGTGGTGTTTCCATCCTTGATTTTAATGCTTTCAGTAGTCCTTGCAGATCCTGGATCTCGGATTTAACGATAATTGGTGGTGGAGGTTTTGTTTTGACTTCAGTTACGTGACTTCAGATTCGTTATCAGATGTGATGCTGTCAGCGTCACTGGTGTCCATATGTGACGTGCACCGAAGAAAGGGGGCTTACTCTGTAAAGCAAGATTTTTCAGGACGAGCGGTCGAAGTCAACCCGATAGACGCGACTTTTAGGAGAGAGGGAAGACTAAGGCAATTTTCCGTCTCCACTTGCCACTACATTCTCACGCATTTGGCGGCGCTGCTCACGGACGGGGTATAGATGAGACGCGGAGATGTAGTGGTGAGTGGTGGGAGGTGTTTCACGGGATCTCGGGCTCTCGAGCGAAAGCACGATTTCTCGGGTACCTATCAACTCAATTATTAGCAATAATAACGCTCAGAATTTTTTTTCGATGGTTTCATTAAAAAGAGCAACTCAAAAACTATCGAAAGGTGTAAAAACCTCGATTTCGATTTTTTGAGAGTAAGCCCCCTTTCTTCGGCGCACGTCACATATGCACACTAGTTGGGATTGAGCCTTGTAGATTTCCAAGTACATCGGATTTGTTGGAGATTTTCAGGGTTGCTTCTTCTTTGCTTGCCTTTTTGGAGGGCTCGCCTTCGGATATTTTAGAGGATTTCCTCTTCATGCTCGAACTGTTTCTGACTACGGGTTCCCATATCCCTTGTTCCATTTTGTTAGCACTGTCGGCCATAAGGCCTCCAGTATTTCCGCCCACTCTTTCCAACAGAAGATATTTTGTGAAGACTTCCTTGGTTCAGGAATCTTACGTACAGACAGAGACGCGCCCGAGGGGTACATAACTTTAAAATTCGCTGTACACCGATTGCATGATTGCACTGTAAAATTACAATGCGATTGAAGTGATTGCAAGGTGACAACAGGGTGATTGCAATGAACTGTGTACACCGATTGCAGGAGTTGTGTACCCCTCGGACGCGCCAAACGCGTTTATCTGTCGGTAGATAGTATGAATCAATCATCCCTAAGACTGGTGGTCGAGACACGTGCTTTTATGGGAGGGCGCGCATGCTCCTCCCACCCCGCGGTCGAGCGGTCTCTCACACCCCGCACGGAATTCGAGTAGAGGGGAGCCTCGTCGCCGAGTCTCCCACTCCTTGGCGGCGGCCCAATCAGGAAGCTACTTCATAGGGATTGGTGCGTTGTTCCTACAAGGCTCCTGATTGGTTCGATATTTTGTGTGCGCGACAAAATTAAATTTATTCGTGTTCCTCATCTCTCTTGACTCAGCATTACATATTTGTTAAAATTAAACTATTATTTTATATTCAATAAGTATAACTATTCTATATTGACATTAAATTTATTAAAATATCGTAGGTGTACATATATTACATATATAGTTTATATGTAGACTAATACATATAATCTATATATTACATATGGTAAAAATTGATAATATTATAATATAATTAATATTATTAACATTGATATTGTTTATTAATGTTAATTTAATTCTAAATACCAAATATTATACCAATTAATATATGTAATTATTATCTTTGTCATTCATTTTATTATAATATCGTCGTTATACATATATTATATATATATATAGGTTATATGTAAACTAATACATTTAATCTATATACTATATATAATATTAGTTAATAATATTATAATGTAATTAATATTATTAGCATTAATGTTATTAAATAATGTTAATTCCCAGGCGGAAATATTATATATAGTTTATATATTGTGTGAAGTATTATATATAATATTCATTTGTTTTATACATTTTTTATATAAAACAAATGAATATTATGTGTAATACTTCACACTATATATAAACTATATATAATATTTCCGCCTGGGTTTAATTATGAATACTTAATTTTCGAATGCGTAAACAGGCGCACGAATTCCTAGTTCATGATTGGTGCGCAGTGCCCGTGGCGCGGGGTGCGTGAACCAATCAGAGAAATCAAAAGTCCTATGTCCATAGATTAATTCTAACATTGCTAAATGTTCCATCTAACTTGCCATATCCAAGACTTGCCTTACTTAATGTAATTATAAAACCTTTTCTTTGAGATACTGATGAGTGATGAGTTTATCAGCATCTTACAAGAGAAGTCTAAATGTTGGAATCGATTCTACTGAAAGGCAAGCCGGGAGCAGGAAAGCTAGATGATGGCCTTAGAGTAATATGAGTGGGAAAAAGCAAGGCTGGTCGAGGTGAGAGCTGGGAATTCAGATCGGTGAAACAGTTATTTGTGAGAATCACAAGTAATTGTTCCTAAGATTCGGAATTCTCAGCTTTCCCTTTTTATATATTGAAGATGTATATCAAAACAAAAATACGCTGACGCACCCGCGCTCACCTGGATTGTCATTCTCCTTTTTGTGCTGAAATGTGTCACATCGTTCCGAGCTGGGGGAAAAAAACGAAGTTATTCGGAAGAAAATAATTATTCACGGAAGCTAGAAAAAAGGCTTGGAGCCTTGGGAAGGACATTTTCACGTCCAAAGAAACGTCGACGTTACGGGAGATCTCCGTCTTCATCTTCTTGTTCGTCCTCTTCTTCAAGTTCTTCAGGCATATATCAAGCTTTTAATGCATTGGCTACCTGTCTATTTCACAGGCGCTTACTTGATTTAACCAAATCTGGCCCTGACCTAATTTGGTTAGAAACATGTCATTGTTTATAACCATGCAGACCACCTGCGTGAAGAGTAGCGGATGCTACTGTCTCCTTTCACAACTATTTGCCACGAGTCTAATCTACACATGTCCGACAGGCCCTAACCTGTGTGTAGAGCAGCGGATGCTGCTATTTTTCAGTGGCAATTACACGAAATCTCATTTTTATTATGAGGTCTTCATATTACAATATTTCTTTTTCACTCTAAACAGACGGTCGATCAAGATCACGTTCATCGTCAATTTCGAGGTATGATGGTAGACGAGCAGACTTGCTAGGTATTGTAGCTCAGGCACCTCCTGTAAATGAAGTACCAACAACTTCATGTGCTCTGGATTTGCATCGTTTGACCCTTGGATTCGACAATGATTCCCAACAAACTCTAGAAGTCCAGTTGACTTCGCAAAAAGATGACATATTCAAGAAAACGCTTGATGACGAGATCCTAAACGAGATTGGGAAACGATATGTTGATGAACGGGTTCTAGCCCCAGCAATACACGGAGAATTTTCAGTTCGTTGGTTGGTTATAGTTAAGGTAGGTCTATCCAAGGAGGAGAGAATGGAGCTCGTTAAAAAATATCCACCACCCAGCAATTGCCTTTAGGTTGATCCACCTAAACTGAATGTTGAGGTTAAAACTGCTCTTCAGTCACAAGAATCAGCTTTGTTGAGAGATGCTCGAATTATTTCAAAACAAGCTCGGTTGACAGTCTACAAATCTGCAGTGGGAAAAACAATTTCAACCCTAGTACAGCGGGATTCAATTATTTAAATTCCTCTGATTGAAGCTCTAAGCGACTCTTGCCGTTTACTCGCTGATCTTCAAAATAATGAATCTCAAGTTAGAAGGAGCCTCATTTTGACCCACCTAAATTCAACTTCGAGGGATGCTTTAAAATTAGCACCGACTGACGAGTTTTTATTCGGCAAAGATTTAGCAGAAAATTTGAAATCAGCTAAGGTTTTGGAGAGCACATCTAAGACTCTGAAATCAACAAAGAAACAGCATCCGGGAAATTAAAAAAACTTCGAAGGCCCGGCCCGTCGACAAAACAAATCCTACCCATCGATGCTGGACGGGCAGAAGAAAACGTTTGCGGATCCTCCCAGGAATTACCGGAAACAGGATCCTCATTCCAAAATCCAATCCAGGAGGGAATCTTCAAGAGGAACGACGAAGGAACCTACGAGGGACTCAACGAGGAGATATTGAATGATTCTGCACGTTAAATTGCTGGACGATTACGTTCATTTTTTTCATAATTGGGAGACCCTAACCTCAGACTCTAGGATTTTATCTTGGATCGAGGGTCATGAGATACCTTTTTCCTCAATTCCTTACCAGTTAGCACATGTGGGCAAGTCAAATTGGTCAAATGTCGATAAAAATAACATTAATGTATTAATTGATCAACACACGTCAAAAGGGGCCATTGAAGTTTGTACACACTTAGTTGATCAGTTTATTTCTTCATTTTTTCTTGTTTCAAAACCAGATGCTACCTTTAGATTTATCTTAAATCTTAAAAATCTAAATAAGTTCATTGAATCAGAACATTTTAAGCTCGAAGATTATAGAACTGCGATTAACCTTATAGATTATAATTGCTTCATGGCAACACTAGATTTACAAGATGCGTATTACTTGGTACCAATTGCTGAATTCCATAGAAAATTTTTGAGGTTTGAATTTGATGGAACTTTCTATCAGTTTACATGTTTGCCTTTTGGTTTATGTACAGCTCCTTACGTTTTCACTAAAATCATGAAACCTGTGCTTTCTCATTTGAAAGGTTTAGGTTATTGTTCGGTTGTTAACCTGGATGATTTCCTTTTATTGGGAGTTTCCCCACAAGAATCCTTTGGTAATATTAAAGTAACATGAGAAGTTTTAGAAAGTCTGGGTTTTATAATAAATCTGAAAAAGAGCAATTTAAATCCCGGTCAAGAATGTGAATTTCTAGGATTCATTTACAATTCTAAATCGATGATACTTAGTCTTCCGCAGAAGCCTCGGTGGCTCAGACGACAGCGCGTCGGACTTCCATGTAGGAGGTCCGGGGTTCGATCCCTGAGCCGGGTACCAATGGAAAATTTTCTATGTACTTTTACCGGGGCTTCGGTGGTTTGGAACCCACCTTAAACTGTAGGACCCCTCAGAAAAAGCTGGTATCGTACCAAGGTGGGGCCCCATGTCGAGGGGAATAGTCTTGGAGGTCGAAGCTGATTCTGTGAAGACTCAAAAATGAGTCAGCGATCTCCTTGCGTAGAGGCAGGCCCTCTCAAGGGACCTCCGCTCGGTGGTCGCTGTCCGATTTCGAGTAATGAACACACACACACACATACACTTACATAACACACCAGGACAGTGCTTCGA
>CAKNXH010073003.1:0-31373 GCA_932178445.1 Andricus quercusramuli | reverse complement strand
AAAATAGTACAATTTTCAAAGAGAGAAATGGATTCTGAACTAAAAAATATAAATTTTCAACAAAATAGTTCAATTTTTAACAGAAGAAATTAATTTTGAAATAAAAAAGATAAATTTTAAATTTAAAAGAATTTACAAACAAAAAAAAAAGAACTTCCAACAAAATAGTTACATTTTCAACCAAAGAAATGAATCTAGAAACAAAAAGAATAATATTACACGAAAAATATGAATTATCAACCATATACTTGAAGTTTCAACTAAAAAAGATACTTTTTTTCACCAAAAATGGAATAGTGAAATTTTCAGTAAAAAAATGCACAAAAAAAAAAGTTTCAAAGAAATATTTAAACTTTCAACCAAACAAATGAATTTTCAACAACAACAAAAACGAATTTTTAACAAAATAATTTAATTTTTAACAAAAAATAGTATAGTTACATTTTTAGTTTAAGATAATTAATTTTTAAAGAAAACGTATTTTTTCAACAAAATAGTTCAATTTTCAAAGAAAGAAATGGATTCTTAACTAAAAAATATAAATTGTCAACAAAATACTTCAATTTTTAACAGAAGAAATTAATTCGAACAAACAAAAAAAAAAGAATTTCCAACAAAATAGTTAAATTTTCAACCAAAGAAATGAATTTACTAACAAAAAGAATAATATCATACGAAAAAATACAATTTTTCAACCATGTACTTGAATTTTCAACTAAAAAAGATAAATTTTGTAACACAATAGTTCAATTTTCAACGAGAGAAATGGATTTATAACTAAAAAATATAAATTTTCAACAAGATAGTTCAATTTTTAACGAAAGAAATTAATTTTCAAATAAAAAAGGTGAACTTTCAATTGAAAAGAATTTAATTTGAACAAAAAAAGGAATTTTCAACCAAAGAAATAAATTTACAAACAAAAAGAGTAATATTATACGAAGAAATATGAATTGTCAACTAAAAAAGATACATTTTTTACCCAAAATGGAATAGTTAAATTTCCAGTAAAAAAAATTCAAAAAAAAAAGTTTCAGCAAAATATTTAAACTTTCAACCAAACAAATGAATTTTCAGCGGAAAATAGGAATTTTTAGACAAATAATTTGCTAACAAAGAAAACGAATTTACAACTGAAAAAAGTTTCGACAAAAAAAAAAGAATTTTTAACAAAATAGTTTAATGTTCAACTAAAAATAGTATATTACATTTTCACTTAGGAAAATTAATTTTCAAACAAAAGAAAAAGCATTTTTTCTACAAAATAGTTTAATTTTCATCGAAAGAAATGGATTTTTAACTAAAAAATTTAAATTTTCAGAAAAATGGAATAGTTAAATATTCAGTTGAAAAAATGGATTTTCACCTGAAAAAAAGGAAACTTCAAACATTTTAAAACAAAAAGATGAATATTCTACCAAAAAAGTTAAATTTTCCACAACAAAAAACATGAATTTCCAAGCATTTAGTTGAATTTTCAAAAAAATAATTTAATTTTCAACCAAAACAAATGCATTTACGACCAAAAAGAGTATAATTTTCTACTAAAAAGACGAATTTTCAATTTAAAACTGAAGAAGTTAAATTTTCAAGCACATAGTTGAATTGTCAACTAAAAAAGATAAATTTTCAAGCAAAATAAAACTGACTTTTCGAATAAATATTTAATTTTTCAACCAAAGAAATGATTTTTCAATCAAAAAGATGAATTTTTTACCAAAAAGATGAATCCTCAAACAAAATACATGAATTTTAAACCAAATAGTTGAATTTACAACTAAAATAGATAAATTTTCTATAAAAAAAACGAATTTCTAACATATTTGTTAAATTGGCAACGAAATAAATGAATTTTCAACTTTAAAAAATGATTTTCAGTTCAAAAATCAATTTGCAGCAAAGAAAATATTATTCTACGAAAAAAGTTGAATTTTCAAGAAAATATACGAATTTTCAACCACTTATTTGAATTTCAAAACAAATGACTCGTTAAGCAAATAGATGAATTTTCAAACAAATAATTTTCTACCAAAAAGACGAATTTTCGACTAAAAAAATTAATTTTGCATAAAAAAGTGAATTATCAACAAAATGGTTCAATTTTCACCGAAAGAAAGAAATTTTTAACTAAAAAACATAAACTTAAGAAAAATGGATCAATTAATTTTCAAGCAATAAGATGAATATTCTATCAAAAAGTCGAATTTTCAACAACAAAAATTTAAATTCAAAATTTTTAACTAAAACAATATAAATTTTAAAAAACTTGGAATACTTCAATTTTCAGCTACAAAATGAATTTTCAACCAAAAAACGAATGTTCAACAAAATAGTTCAATGTTCATTCAAAGATAACAAAATTTTCAACCTCATAGCTGAAATTTTAACTGAAGATCAATTTTCACCCAAAAGAATAACGAATTTTCAAAAAAATAGTTTAAATTTCAACAAAAGAAATGATTTTTCCATAAAATAAATATGTACATGAATTTTCAACCAAATAATTAATTTTTCAACTAAAAAAGGTCACTTTGCAACAAAAAGTACAATAGTTAAATTTTTAGTTAATTACTTAAAGAAAAAACAAATTTTTATCAAAATATTTGAATTTGGAACCAAATAGAAGAATCTTCAAGAAAAAAAGAATTGTTAACAAAGAAGTTCATCTTTAAATCAAGTGATTTATTTTCCAATTTTTTCGAGTTTTCTACAAAATAGTTTAATTTTTAATGAAAAAAATTAATTTTTAAATTTAAAAAATGTATTTTCACTTGAAAAGAATTTATTTTAACAAAAAAAATTGCCAACAAAATAGTTAAAATTTCGACGAAATATTTAAACTTTCAACCAAACAAATGAATTTTCAGCAGAAAAGATGAATTTCCGAACAAAATACATGAATTCTAAACCAAATAGTTGAATTTACAACGAAAATAGATAAATTTTCAATAAAGAAAGACGAATTTTCGAAAATTAGATAAATTTTCAACGAAAGAAATGAATATTCATCTAGAAAAAAAGAATGTTCAGTTCAAAACTTAATTTTCAGCAATAAAGAATAAGAATAGTTAACTTTTCAACTAAAGAAATGAATTTACGAGCAGAAATAGAAGAATCTTCAAGAAAAAATAATTTTTAACAAAGAAGTTCATCTTTCAACGAAGTGGTTTTATTTTCAAGCGAAAAAGATTGTAAATTAAGATCCGTCAAATTCAACGAAAAATACGAATTTTCAACAAATTAGTAAATTTTTCAAATAAAAAAATCAAGTTTTGATAAAAAATAAAATTTTATAGTTAAAAAACGTAATTTTTAACAGAAACGAATGTTAAAAAAATAGTTATATTTTCATTTAAAGAAATAAAACAAAAATTTCAACCACATGACTGAAATTTTAAATTAAGATTAATTTTCAAACATAAGAATAACGAATTTTCAAAAAAATAGTTAAAATTTCTACCAAAGAAATTATTTTTCCATAAAATAAATACATGAATTTTCAACCAAATAAATTTTTATAACAATAAACCAACCAAATTTTTCAACTAAAAAAAATTATTCTCAACCAAAAGTAAAATAGTTAAATTTTCAGTTAATTATTCTAAGAAAACGAATTGTTATCAAAATAGTTGAATTTTGAACGAAATAGAAGAATCTTCAAGAAAAAAAGAATTTTTAAGAAAAAAGTTAATTTTCAACGAAGTGGTTTTATTTTCATACAAAAGAGATTGTAAATTAAGATTCGTCAAATTCAACCAAAAATAATAATTTTCAACAAATTAATTAATTTTTCAAATAAATAAAAAAATCAATTTTAGTCAAAAAAAAAAATTAAGTTTAAGTTTAAGTTTAAGTTAAGTTAAAGTTGCAGCCAAATAGAAGAAACCTTAACTAATTCAAAAAAAAATTCAACAAAGTTACAACTTTCAACCAATTAGTTGAATTTTCAACTAAACAGATAAGTTTTTAACGAAAAGTGGAATAGTTTAATTTTGAGTTAAGGACATAATTTGGAATCAAGCAATAGAATTTTGGACAAAATAATTTAATTTTCAAGCAAAACAAATGCATTTTCGACCAAAAAGAGTATAATTTTCTACCAAAAAGACGAATTTTCAATTAAAAAAAAATGAATTTTCAACCAAAAAAACCAAACTAAAAAAGATAAATTTTCAAGCAAAATAAAACTGAATTTTCGAATAATTTTAAAATTTTTCAACCAAAGAAAGGATTTTTCAATCAAAAAGATGAATTTTTTACCAAAAAGATGAATTTTCAAACAAAATAGATTAATTTTACGCCAAATAGTTGAATTTACAACTAAAATAGATAAATTTTCAATAAAAAAACGAATTTCTTACATATTTGTTAAATTTTCGACGAAAGAAATGAATTTTCAACTTTAAAAAATGATTTTTAGTTCGAAAATTAATTTGCAGCAAAGAAAATAATATTCTACGAAAAAAGTTGAATTTCCAACAAAATATACGAATTTTCAACCACTTATTTGAATTTCAAAACAAATGACTCGTTAAGCAAAAAGTCGAATTTCCAACAACAAAAATTTAATTAAAAAAAAAAATGTTTCTTAATAAAATAGTTCAATTTTCGACGAAAGATGTAAATTTTTAACTAAAATAATATAAATTTTAAAAAACTTGGAATACTTACATTTTCAGCTACAAAATGAATTTTCAACCGAAAAACGAATGTTCAACAAAATAGTTAAATTTTTATTCAAAGAAAGAAAACAAAAATTTCAACCTGATATAGCTGAAATTTTAACTAAAAATCAATTTTCACGCAAAAAAATACGAATTTGCAAAAAAATAGTTGAAATTTCCATCAAAGAAATGATTTTTCTATAAAATAAATACATGCATTTTCAACCAAATAATTAATTTTTCAACTAAAAAAGATCACTTTGCAACAAAAAAAATAGTTAAATTTTTAGTTAATTACTTAAAGAAAAAACGAGTTTTTATTAAAATAGTTGAATTTTTGATATAAATAGAAGAATCCTCAAGATAAACAGAATTGTTAACAAAGAAGTTCATCTTTAAATCAAGTGATTTTTTTCCAATCAAAAAGATGTATTCTTAAAGTTAAATGTAATAGTTAATATTTCAAACAAAAAATATTGTAAATTAAGATCCGTCAAATTCAACCAAAAAGACGATTTTCAACAAAATAGTTCAATTTTTAATTTAAAAAATTGATTTGTAAATAAAAAACAATGTATCTTCAGTTTAAAAGAATTTATTTTTTCAAGCAAAAGTACAACGAATCAAAAAAAAATAGTTAAAATTTCAATCAAAGAAATGATTTTTCCATAAAACAAATACATGAATTTTCAACCAAATAATTAATTTTTCAACTGAAAAAAAATTAATTTGTAACCAAAAATAGAATTGTTGATTTTTTAGTTAATTATTTAAAAAAACGAGTTTTTATCAAAATAGTTGAATTTTTGATCAAATAGAAGAATCTTCAAGAAAAAAAGAATTTTTAACAAAGAAATTCTTCCTTCAAAGAAGTGGTTTTATTTTCAAACAAAAAAGATTGTAAATTAAGATCCGTCAAATTCAACCAAAAAGACTAATTTTCGACAAATAATTAATTTTTCAAACAAAAAAAATAAATTTCTGTCAAAAAAATATAATTATTAATTTTCCAGTTAAAAAACGTAATTTTTAACAGAAAAAAAAAACAACGCATTTTCAACAAGATAGTTAAATTTGCAACCAGATAGTTAAATTTGCAACCGAATAGAAGAAACCTTAACTAATAAAATGATTGTTTAACAAAGTTATTACTTTCATCCAATTAGTTGAATTTTTAACGAAAAAATATATTTTTTGATAAAAAACCTTTGAATTCGATCAAAAAATTTGAATTTTCGCGGAATTTTGATTACAACGCTACTAAGCGGCTGATAAACTAATCTCCACCATTTGTGTGCTCATCTGCAAGTATCGTGCGCAGTTAATAAATGTTCGATTTTCTCAGACTGATCAGAATATCTGATTTGATTTATATTTTGACTCGATTTATTGGATTTATCAATCAGATATATTTAAATAATCGATGAAACTCAGGTACGAACAAGTTTATTAATTAAAGATTTGATAATACGTTAAAAAACACATTTTAAAATATAAATTAAATATAGTGCGCAGCAGGGCGATAGGTGCGTATAAACTTTACCACGCTCGGGTTTCTCCTGAAAAATCACTTTTGCCGGATCGAAATAAGTGTTAATTTAATCACTTTCTCCTTGATTATTTTAATTTAATTTATCACAAGTATACCACTAAAGCTGCATTGTAAGTAAAGGTATATTATTATTACTCAATTAATTAAAACTGAAAATTATAATCAATTTTTTGTAAATCTTCAAAAACCCAAGGCCTTTTTATTTTAATCCGCTACTGTTAGTTTCTCACAAGTGGTGAATGCATTGCGTGATTAGTATATAAGGAAGAAAATTACATACGATTGTGAATGGTCCGATGCTTCCCGGGATTTGATCGGTCGGATGTTCACTTTCATGATGCATTTCGTGGGACTTGAGATTTATTATTATTATTTATATTATTTATAAATTATGTAAATATAATTGTACATATACAAACAAGCACCAATATGCTTATTTATAAGAAGTTTGTTATCTTAATTGGAATGCTTGTAAATCATGTTTGGAAGTCCAATGAAATGTTATTATGTAAAAAGTGTTTCAATCTGCCGTCTGAATTAATTTGGGATTTCCGAATCCCAAAAATACCGTGGAAGCAATAATGACCATTTTTTGTAAATTTATCGTTTGAATACCAGTATCAGTGGTCCATTTTTTTTTAATTTTGATGCATAACCCCCGCCCCATAACAAAATTGTTCGAATCCATAAAAAAAAGGTTTAACAAAATATATATTTAAAAGTTCCGCCCCCATGAAGTTCAACACGTATTTCCCATAAGAAAAAACACTTTTTTGACAATTTTATTTGGAATCGTAAATATTATATAAATTTAGTTAAAACTTAAAATTTCTCTTCACAATTAGCCATAGAATACGAATAAAATACTACTTTTTAAATATCACCCCCATAAGTTTGTTTCATCGAGTCCCAAAAAAACCCCATAAAGAGAAAATAATTTTTGTGAGTTTTTAGCGCTAATTATTATTTTTTTGCGGTATTTGTTAATACAATTTTTTTTTAAAATTATAAAATACTAGTTTCTTCTGATAATTATGTTTACAAAAATTGTTTAAACAATTTATTATTGTTTATAGCAATTTTTTCTTAGAATAGAGTTAGAAAAGTCGCGGGTTTTCTGATTTTTTCAACTTGCTTTCATCTTTTTAGTTAGAGTGAGGCAATAATAAATTTAACTTAAAAAAAATAATTATTCAAATAATTTATTGTTATTTGTAACAATATTCCATAAGAAAAATTCTAGAAAGTTGCGTTTTTTTCTGAAATTTTTATATTTTTGTATAATTTTTACTCATTGAGGTAATAATTAATTTAAGTTAATAAACATCATTGCTCAAACAATTTCTTATTATTTTTAATAATATTTTTTCTCTTTTAAATAATGCTAGAAAGTTATGGTTTATTCTGAAATTATCCACTTTTTGTCCTCTTTTTAATCCGAGTGAGGGAATAATTAATTCAAGTTAACAAACATAATTGTTCAAATAATTTATTATTATTTTTAATCATATTTATTAACCTTGAATAAAATTTGAAAATTTTTAAGACAAGTTTTGTTGTTTTACCAAATCTTATCGGATTTAAGGAAAAATTTCGGGCAGTTTTAAAGATATTTAAGACTTTCAAAAGCTTGGAAGAAATTAAAAAATATTTTATAAATGTTTGGAAATCTTTTCAAGATTTAAAATATTTGTAATCTCTGTCAAATTTCTAAAACTCATAAATACTTTTAAATCGACTCGAATTTTTCCTAAAATTTGGGCAAATCTCTTAAAATTAAAAAAAAGCGTTAAAAAATTCTAGATTGTTTTTCAAAATTTTTAGGGGATGCCTGAAAAATCCCGAAATTGTAAAATTGCCAACAGAGGGAAATTCCCTAATTATTATAAAATTTACAAGTAATAGAATAATAAATAAAATACTTTTATTTGATGAACATGTTTTCTATTTTATTATTTTCAAAACTTCTAAATATATTTTAAAATGATTCGAATTTTTTTTTAATTCAGAAAAATTAAGAAAATTGCTTCAAGACCTTCCAGATTTTTTCATGACAATTTTGGAAATTTTTTAAAATATGCCATTAAAATTAATTTTTAAAAGTAAAAACCATCAACAAATTTCTCAGAAATCTTGAATGTTTTTTATTTTCTCGAAATTCTTAAAAAGCTTCTACATCTTAAGAATTTTTTTCTTTATAATCTTCAAACCTTTCACAATTCTTCTAAAGCTTCAAACTTGAATTTAAAAATCCTCAAAAATCTGCATTTTCTTAAAAAAAATTTAAAACTATTTCAAGATATAAATCATTTATGAATCTTTTCAATACTTATAAATATATTTTAAAATGATTAGAATTTTTCCTAAAATTTTGGAAAAATATACAAAATTTTAAAAATTGCCTCAAAAGCTTCCAGGTTCTTTTATGAAAATTTTGGAAATCTTTTTAAATACTCTATTAAAATTAAATTTAAAAAAAAATCATTTAAAATTTTCCTAGAAATCTTAATAAATTTTGTTTATTTTCTTGAAATCTTTCAAATTCTTAAAAAGCTTCTAAATTTTTTTTCGAAACATTCAAAAATCTACATTTTGTTAACAATTTTTTTTAATCTTTTACATTGTTTCGATTTTTAGATAAATTTGTCTTTTTTTATTCCTGTATTTTATTAATTCTGTAAATCTTTCTGAAAATTTTCTTGAAATTAATTTTTCAGACAAAAAAACTCATTTAAGTTTTTCCCAGTAGGCTTAAGGATTTTTTTTTATTTTCTTGAAATCTTTCAAAATTCTTAAAAAGCTTCTAAATTTTTTTCGAAACATTCAAAAATCTACATTTTGTTAACAAATTTTTTAAATCTTTTACATTGTTTCGATTTTTAGATAAATTTTTCTTTTTTTATTTCTGTATTTTGTTAATTCTGTAAATCTTTCGGAAAATTTTCTTGAAATTAATTTTTCAGACAAAAAAACTCATTTAAGTTTTTCCCAGTAGACTTAAAGATTTTTATTTTATTTTCTTGAAATCTTTCAAAATTCTTAAAAAGCTTCAAAATTTTTTTCTCGGAATATTCAAATATCTACATTTCATTTTAAAAAATTGTGTATCTGTTCAAAACTTTTAAACCTTTTAAACATGTTTTAAATTGATTCGACTTCCACCAACAATTTTTTTTAATTCGCTAAATTGAAAAAAATTGCCTTAAAATCTCCCAAATTCTTCTTGGAATCTTGCGAATCTTCTGAAATGTTTTGAAATATTTCTAATTATTCTGTTAGTATTAATTTTAAAAAAACTCATTAAAAATTTTCCCAAGATGCTTAAGAAATTTTTTTTACTATCTTGAAACCTTTCAAAGTTCTTCTAATGCTTCAAACTTCAGAAAATCTTTTTAAATATTCTATAAATCTAATTTTTTTCCTAATTAATTTTTATAAAATAAAAAATCATTTTAAATTTTCTCAGAAATCTTGATTTTTTTTCTAGAAACCTTTGAAATTCTTAAAAAGCTTCTAATTTTTTTTCTCGAAATATTCAAAAATCTACATTTTTTAAAAAAATTTTTGAATCTTTGAAAAATTTCTAAACCTTCTAGCTATATTTTAAAATTATTAGACTTTTACCAAAATTTTTCTTTAATCTTGCAAAATTGAAACAAAAATCCTTAAAATCTCCCAGATTCTTTTTGCAATCTTGAAAATCTTTGGAAATGTTTCTAAATCTTTCTAAATATTCTCTTAAAATTATTTTCAAAAAAAGCTCATTTTTAATTTTACCAGGAATCATAAGAAATTTTTTTTAGTATCTTGAAGCCTTTCAAATTTCTTCTAAAGCTTCAAACTTTCTATTTCGAAATCTTCAAAAATATACATTTTCATCAATTTTTTCAAAACCTATTTCAAGGTATAAATCATTTTTGAATCTTTTGAAAATTTCGAAATATCATTTTAAATTATTCGAATTTTTCCTACAATTTTCTAAAAATTTCGTAATATTAAAATTTATCTTTTTAAATAAAAAAAATCATTTCAATTTTTCCCAGGAATCTTAAGAAATTGTTTACTATCTTCAAACCTTTAAGAGTTCTTAAAAAGCTTCTAAATTTTTTTCCTAAAAATTATTTAAATATCCACATTTTGTTTAAATTTTTTTTATCTTTTCAAAACTTCCAAGCTTTCTTTTATATATTTTACATTATTTCGATTTCCACCAAACATTTATTTTTGATTCTGCAAAATTTTAAAAATCGCCTTAAAATTTTTCAGGTTGTTTTTAGAGAATTTTGTAAATCTTTTGGAGTCTTTTGAAATCTTTCTTAATAATTTCTTGAAATACATTTTTTTTAAACTCATGACAAATTTTTCCTGAAGTCTTAAGGATTTTTTTATATTAAAACCTTTCAAAATTCTTCTAAAGCTTCAAAACTTTAATTTCAAAATCTTCAAAAATCTACATTTTCTTTAAAAATTTTTTAAACTTTCAAGATATACATTATTTTTTAATCTTTTCAAAATTTCGAATTAGCATTCAAAATTATTCGAATTTTTCCTAGATTTTTTTAATAATTGTACAAAATTAAGAAAATTGCCTTAAAACTGGTCAATTTCTTTTATGCCATTTTTTGAAGTCTTTTTTTTTTTTGAATCATTCAAAATTTTCCCAAACTTTTTAGATTTTTTTCTTCTTCAAACCTTTCAAAATTCTGTTGAAAACTGCTACATTTTTTTTCTCGAAATCTTAAATTATCTACATTTTTTTTACAAATTTTTGGATACCGTTTTAAGATTTTAATTATTTTCAAATATTTTCAAAACTTTTAAATATATTTTTGTAATCTTATACAATTTTATATAGCTGATTCACTTCGGCCATAAAATTATGATTCGAAAGCCGTATTAAAAAAAAAGATTAATTAAGGCCATGTAATACTTATGCGATTCCTACCTTACAGAAATGTTTTCATAAATATTTTTCAAAAACATATTTTTGTTGTAATTCCAAAATTTATTTATTTTTTATAATTTTATAGAATAAATATGAATATAATATTATAAATGAAATATCCATTTCGTAAACATTTTATTTTTTAATTAATTTAAATTAGGAATCGGTCAAGTATAACATGGTCTTAAATGTGCTACATCCAATTTGGAGGATCAAATTTAAATACTTTTAGCTTTGACATCCACTATTTTTATTTAAAAAATTTCAATTCCCTATTCAAAAACGTTCCGAATTGATAAATAAATTAAAAGTTTAAATAGTTAAAAAAAATTTTCAATCTAAAAATTTTAATTTTCAATTATGTTTTACACTGAATTACATTATAATAAATGGTACTTTTTATTTTTAAAGGGACACTGCTGGTCAAGAACGATTCAGAACATTAACAACAGCTTATTATCGAGGAGCAATGGGTATTTTACTAATGTATGATGTTACCAGTCTTGAAAGTTTTAATCATCTTTCGTACTGGCTACGCAACATCCAAGAGGTAATCATTATTTTACAATATAATATATTATATATTATAAATAAATTATATATTTATTCATATACCCAGGGTGTCAGCAAAATTTCAGCTTCAATTTTCCCGAAAATTCCCGGATTTCCCGGATCAAATGAATATTCTTTTATCAGAATCGGTATTATTTTACAAAGAGTTTACCAACAATTTTAATTTAAATTTAAAAAAAATTAATATTAATTATATTTATTTTGTATTAATTATTTAATTAATTAAATTAATTAATAGTGAATATATTTTTAATTAATATATTTAATTAAATAGGATTAATTAGAATTAGAAGAATTAGAAATTAATTATCATTAATATATTTTATTCGAACAAAAATTTTTTTTACCAAGGTTTAGAATAATTTTTTTAAGAAAATGAAAAATCAAAACTCCATATGTATGAAAAAAATTAGACATTTAGTACTTCTAAGAGAATACTTTTCATTAAAATCTTCGAACATTTATTATTAAAAATTCTACTATTTAGATGAAAGTTTAATTATTATGTGAGACATCTTACTATTTTGTTAAAAAGTCATATTTTCTATAAAAAAATCAACTACTTAGTTGAACGAATTGGTTGAAATTATTATTTTTTTTCAAGATTCATCTCTTTGGTTGGAAATTTAACTATTTTTTCAGAAATTTATTTCATTTTTTAATTAAAATTAATTTTTTCAACTGAAAATTTAACAATTTCATTTTTTATTGAAAATTTTTCGTTTTTAGTTAAAAATTAAACTCTTCGGTTGAAAATACATGTTTTTTGTTGACAACTCATCTATTTTTGTAGAAAATTCATCATTTTGACGAAAATTTAACTATTTTGCTAAAAATTCTATTCTTTTTTTAGTTGAGAATTAATTTTATTCACTAAAAATGTAACTATTCAATTTTTTCTTGAAAATTCATATTTTCTGGTTGAAATTTCATTTCTCTTATTAAAAATTCGCCTTTTTTGGTTGAAAATTAATCTGTTTTGGTTGAACTCAACGGGTTTTTTATTTCAAATTAAAATCTTTTTTGGTTTGTTTCGTTGAGAATTCATTTTTTTTGGAAATTCAACTATATTGGTAGAAAATCAAACTACGTGGTTAAAACTTGAACTATATATTTCAAATATTAACTATTTTGTTAAAAATTAGTTTAATTATTAGTTAAAAATTATTTTTTAAACTTAAAATCGAACTATTACATTTTTTGTTAAAAATGTATCTTTTTCAGTTGAAAATTCAACGCTTTATTTGAAAATGCATGTACTTTGTTGATAATTCATATTTTTTTGTAGAAAATCAATCTTCTGGATAAAAGATCAACTTTTTGATAGAATTTTGAACATTTTCTGAAAAATTTATTTTTTGAAAGATTCTTAATTTTAGTAGAAAATTCATCTCTTTGGTTCGAAATTCAACTATTTTGTTGAAAATTTGTTTCATTTATGGTTTAAAATGATTGTTTTCAACTAAAAATGTAACTATTTTATTTTTTATTGAAAATTTTTCTTTTTTAGTAGAAACTTAAACTGTTCGGTTGAAAATTCATGTTCTTTGTTGATAATTAATATTTTTTTTTACAAAATTCATCTCTTCATTTCGAAATTGGACTACTTTGATAAAAATTCTTTTTTTTTCGGTGAAAATAAATTTTATTCGCTGAAAATATCACTATTATATTTTTGGTTGAAAGTTTATATTTTTTAGTTGAAATTTCATTTATCTTGTTGATAATTCGTCTTTTTTGGTTGAAAATTCATCCATTTCGGTTAAAATTGCAACTTCTTGGTTGAACATTTACCTGTTTTGGTGGAACTCAACGGATTTTTTTATTTCAAATTAAAATCTTTTTTGGGTTTCACCAACGGGTTTTTTTATTTAAATTAAAAATTTTTTTTGGTTTGTTTCGTTGAGAATTTATTTTGTTGTTGTTGAAAATTCAACTATTCTGTAAATATCCATCGTTTTGGCTTGAAAATTCAACAATTTTGTAGAAAGTTAAGCTGTTCGTTTGCAAATTAACTTTTTTGTTTGAAATTCATATTTTTTGTTGAAAATTCAACTATATTGGTAGAAAATTAAACTATTTGGTTAAAACTTAAACTATATATTTCAAATATTAATGATCTTGTTAAAAATTGATCTTTTTCAGTTGAAAATTCAACGCTTTCTTCAATTTTTTGGTAGAATTTTGAACATTTTCTTGAAAATTGATTTATTTTTTTGAAGATTCATCATTTCAGTAGAAAATACATCTCCTTGGTTGAAAACTTAACTATTTTTTTTTTAAATTCGTCTTTTGGTATACAATATGTTTTTGTTGAACTCAGCGGTTTTTTATTTCAAATTCAAATCTTTTGTTATCTGTTTTATTGAGATTTTTTTTTTAATTCAAATATTTTGTAGAAAAATTGTCTTTTTGGCTGGAAAGTTCAACAATTTGGTAAAAAATTAAACTATTTGTTTGAAAATTAACTTTCTCGTTAAGAATTAATATTTTTGTTTGAAAATTCAACTACTTTGGTAAAAAATTAAAAAATTTGGTTAAAACTTAAACTGTTTATTTAAAAAGGTAAATGTTTTGTGAGAAATCCGTTTTTTTTTTCTGTTAAAAATTAATTTTTTTTTATCTGAAAATGTAGCTATTCCAATTTTGTCTTATTTTTGGTTGAAATTTTTTCCTTTATAGGCTGAATATTCAACTATTTGGTAGAAAAATAAATCTTCTTTATTGAAAATTCACATATGCAGGTTGATGATTAAAGTATTTTGTTAAAACTTTGTCCTTTTTGGTTAAATTCAACTGTTGAAAATTCGATTTTTTCTTTGTTTTTCAGTCTTTTAAACTGAAAATTTAACGATTCCACTTTTGGTTGAAAATTTATCTTTTTTAGTTGAAAATGCAAATAACTGCAAATGCAAATGCAACAAAAATAACTGTTTTCTAAAACATTCGACTTTTTATATTGAAAACTTAACTATTTTATTGAAAATTCAACTAAGTTTGTTTCAAAATTCATGTGTTTTGTTGAAAATTCATATATTTGAAGAATTTAATCTTTCCAAGTTAAAAATTCAGCTATTTGTTCAAAAATTCAAATATTTTTTTGAAAGTTTAATTTTTCCTTGGAAATTCCACTATTTTGTTAAAGCCATCTCTTTTTATCGAAAATTTCACTCTTTTTTGAAAACTCATCCTCTTGGATTGAAAATTCGTCTTTTATGGTAGAAAAGTCATCTTTCTTGTTTGAAAATTCATCTCTCTTGGTTAAAAACGAACTATTTTGTCAAAAATTCAACTATCTTTGAAAAAAAATTCGTCTTTTTCACTTGAAAATTCTTGTTGCCGTTAGTATATATGGAAAAAATGACATGAAAAAGTTTAATCGCACAATTAAATTGTTATTGTTATTTTATTTAATATTTTTTCATTTTGTAAAAAAAAATTATATGAAATATTCCCTCATCAAAATGATAATCTCTTAAAGCTAAACAAAAAAATATTTTAAAAAATACAAAAAGTTTAACAACATTTTTAAAAACTGATTGGAAAAATTTTCATCTCACATGTGTCGATTGAAAATAGTATTAAAATTACTCAAATAAATACTGAATAATAAAGAAAATAACAATAATAATAAATATAATGCGTAATTTAAAAATCTTGAAGCATTATTTTTAAGCGCAAAATTCAAGGCGTTTGAAATCGATCAACTGCAAATAAAAATTAATTTATGATTTTGAAAATTGAAGTGTAGTTTTATTTATAAAAATTTAACAATAATTTGCTTTGTATGACGATTCTAAATCTGTTCAAAATTAAATAGTTTACGGATTTTAACGTTAAAAATAAAAATATTGAACTGTTTTAATTCGAAAAAAAGCAAACGTCCGATTGAACTATATAGAATATTTTTAATTATCGAATAATTTTAAATTAATAGATTTCAAATTAAACGCTCTTATCCAATTCTAATTTCTTAAATAATTTTTCATTCGAAGATAATCCCTTTTTAACCCATTCGATTCGAAATTGCTTAATTAAAGAAAGGACGTTTCCTTAATATTCAGCAATATTGAACTGTTGATTTAAAATGAGTAATTATAAATCAAATATTAAAAACTAAATAATTTTAATCGGAATTTTTTCAAATTATAATTAAACTTGAGCTAAATTTAAACTTTAAACGATAGAATTTTAATTATTTCATTTTTTTTAATTCATTATTTTGAAGTGAAATTATTCAATTTTTATGTATAAATAACAATTGAACAATTATCTTATTATATAACAATTATTCATTTCAAACTAATTATTTAAATTTTCTGTTTTGGATCAAATTAAAAATCGTTTAATTTTTATTGTATCTAACTTAAAATTGCCTCATAATTATACAATTTTCAATATTAAGAAAGGTTTCGATCGATCCATTCTTCAATTTAGAGCATTGAAAATTATAGAGTTTTATATTTGTTTAACCAGAAATCTTTCAACTGTTCCATTTTTAAAAATCAAAAATTAGTTTTAATTTTAAATTGTTTTTAAGCTTCAATTTTGAATGTTAGAAATTTTAAAGATTTCTTTACTGAAAAGTGAAAAAAATTTCGGCTTGGAGAATTCGATTTGTTTAATTTCATTAATTTCAATGACCATGAATATTTTTATCCTCGGGAAAAACCCGGGAAATCATCGAAATTTTTTTCTTCTACTGTCTTTTGATTGGCTGGTAATAAATCTACGATGTTGAACTTATTACACGCATTTACCATTAAATTGTTCAATTTAATAATAAAAAATAATAATTTGACGCGGAAAATTTAAATTTATGATCACAGATTTCAAAAAATTCCCGGATTTCCCGAATCGCTATTCCATTCCAGTTCCATTTTCTATCGATTAAATTTTTTATTCATTTTTAAGGCCATGTAACAATTATCCCATTCCTACTTTACCAAAAGTTTTTTCAACAACTCACGTCCACATGAATTGGAATATCAAGTTTAAAATTTAGGAAATTAATTAAAAGGCACTAAAAATGTTTATATGGTCCTACGTTTTTGGAAATACAAAAAATCCAAAAATTTCAGAAAAAAATGTTTGTAATTCCAAAAATTTAGAACCATACAAACTTTCTGTAGTTTTTTTCATTCGACGTCCCAAAATTTCAACTCGATACCTCAATTGATGTGGACGTGGACAAAATATTTAATAAATATTTACTTGAAAAATGTTTAATAAATATTAAAAATATTTGCTTAGAAAATATTTAATAAATATTAAAAATATTTACTTAAAAATATTGAATAAAAATTTAAAATATTTACTTAAAAAATATTGAATAAATATTTAAAATATTTACTTAAAAAATGTTTAATAAATTATTTTCATTATATAGAATGCCTCTCCGGATGTAGTGAAAGTCCTTGCGGCCAACAAATGCGATGCACCCTTGAACAGAGCAGTGGAAACAGAAAGGGGACAAAAAATAGCCGAAAATTTCGATATGCCCTTCTTCGAGGTTTCGTGTAAAGAAAACATCAATATTGAAGAAGCTTTTCTCACCCTCGCCAGAAGAATAAGAGAACAACGAGGTCGAAGGGTAATTGAAGAAAAAAAAATCAGATTTCTATTATTCTTCTCTCTAAATTATTTAAGACTATGTTGAGGGCTTAATAAATGATTCCTTTTTAAATTAATCAAATAATTAATTAATAATTAATTAAATAATTAAATCTATCCGAAATCTTTGCCAAATCTTTTATAAAATCTTTGAGATATCACTTCAACCTTTGTCAAATCTTTTTAAAATCTTCGAAAACCTTTACGGAATATTTGGTATTATTTGTGAAATTATGTAAATCTTTTTAAATCTTTCGGTAGTCATTGAAATATTGATCTTTTTATAATCTATCTGTAATCTTTGTGAAATATGTAATTGAAATCTCTCTGAAATCAGTTCAGTTCATATTTGAAATATTTTAGACATATTTGGTAATATTTGTAAAATTATTAAAATCTTTGGGAGATATTTATAAAATCTTCGAGAAACCATTACAATTTTGTAAAATCTTTGCAAATCTTTGCAACATATTTAAAGTTTTTGGTAATTTTTGTGAAATCTTTCGGAAATCATTGAAATCTTTGGGAATTCTTTAAAAATCTTTGTGAAATATTTTTGAAATATTCAGTAATATTTTTGAAATTATTGAAATTTTCGTGAAATGTTTTAGAAATGATTGAAGTCTTCACGAAGTCTTTTAAATATATACGAAATCATTGTGAAAACATTTAAATCTTTGAAATTTATTTGAAATCTTTGCGAAATCTTTAAAATCTATCTGAAATCTTTGCAAAATTTAACTGTTTCATTTTTGGTTGAAAACTTATCTTTCTTAGTTGAAAATTCAACTATTTATTTGAAAATTAACTTTTTTGTTGAAAATTAATATTTTCGTTTGAAAATTCAACTACTTTGGTGAAAAATGTAACTATTTAGTTAAAACTCAAACTGTTTATTTAAAAATTTAACTGTCTTGTTAGAAATCCTTTTTTTTCTGTTAAACATTTTTTTTAATGAAAAAGTAGCTATATTGATTTTGTACTATTTTCGGTTCAAAATTTCTCTTTTCTGCCTTTTTTAGTTTAATTCAACTGTTAAAAATTCGTTTTTTTTGTTCAGTCTTTTAATCTGAAAATTTAGTATTCTCGTTTTGGTTAAAAATTTATCTTTTTTAGTTAAAAATTAGCTAATTTTTTGGAAATTCATCTATTTCGATTGAAAATCAACTGTTTTCTAAAACATTCGACTTTTTAGCTTGAAAACTGAACTATATTGCTGAAAATTCAACTATTTGTTTCAAAATTCATGTATTTTTTTGAAAATTCATTTATTTTTTTGAGGATTCAAATTTGTTTTTAAAACTTCCATCTTTCTTCTTTGAATTCAACTGGTTGATAATTCGTTTTTTTTTAATAACTTTTTTTAACTCTGGATTTAAAAATATTTCCACGGATTTCAGACAATTTTTATATTTTTGAAAGCGGTCAAGGGATTTTGAGGGATTCCAAAGAATATGAAAAGATTAAACAAGTTTCAAGGGATTTAAAATAATTTTGTTATAGTTCTAAAGTTTTCAAGATATTTCCAGTAAATTTGGAAAATAAATTAAATTAAATCTGAAGGGATTCCTACAGATTCCAAAGATTTCAAGGGATATGAAGATATTCCAAGATATTTGAAGTGATTGCAAAAGGCTTTCATGGATTTCAATTAAATTTCAATTAAATTTCAAAGGAATTAAAAGAAATCGTTTCTTTATAGTTTCTCTACTTTTACATAAATTCCTTCGAAATTTTTGTATTATTTATTTCAATACTGATTATCCTATAATTGTTTCCGATATAGTAATTTTCTATGATAAATTTCCTATAATCCACGTACTATTTTGCAATCCCATGCAATCCTGCAATCTAATGTACACGAAAAATATGTACTTATCTGATTCCTACTTTACCGAAATTTTTTTCCCAACAACTCACGTCCACACGAATTGAGGTATCAAATTGAAAAGAAATTATATAAAAGGCACTAAGGAACATTTGTATGATTTTAAATTTGTGGAACTACAAAAAACCTTTAATTTTTAACAATGTTTGCAATTTTTTATATATTTCCTGAAATTTAGGAATGATTAATTAAATCAAAAATTAACCATTGCATCTTTTATTTTAAATTTATCTTTTTTTGTTGACAAATCAATCATTTGGTTGAAAATTTATGTGCTTTAATGTCTCTTTCAATTGAAAATTAATCGTTTTTTAAACAATTTATATTTTTGGTTGAAAAATGATCAAAAATGTAAAATTTTTTGTTTCTTTTGCGTGAAAATTTCTTTTTTTCAGTTCAAAATTCATCTTTTTTTCGTAGAAAGTTCTTCTTCTTGTTTGAAAATGAATCTATTTTGGTTAAAAATTAATTTCAATGGTTGAAAATGTAACTATTGTGTTGAAAATTTGTTTGTATTCTTTGGTTAAAAATTAATTTTTTAAAGTGGAAACTTAAATATATGCTAAAATATTCAGTAAAAAATGTATTTCTTTTTAGTTGAAAATTCAACTTTTTGGTAAAAATGAGTTTTTTTGTTATTAAAAATTAATTAAATGAAAATTTTAATATATTCTTTTTGTTTGAGAAGTTTTTTTGTTGAAAATTAATTTTGTTTTTGTTGATAATTCAACTATTTTGGCAAAAATTAGTTTTTTTGTTGTTAACAATGAATTAAATGAAAATTTTAATATGCAATTTTTGGTAAAACATTTATCTGTTTCAGTTTAGTTAAATATTCGCGCCTTTGTGTTGAAAAATCATTTCTTTGGCTGACAATTTAAATATTTTTTTCTTTTGCTTGAAAATTCATCTTTTTCAGTTGAAAAATCATTTATTTTGGTTAAAAATATATTTCTTTGGTTGAAAATACATCTATTTATGTTAAAAAATCATTTCTTTGGTTGAAAGTTGAACTATTACGCTGAATTTTTTGTTTGTTAAAAATTAATTTTTTGAACTGAAATTTTCAGTTAAATTTTTTTTTTTAGTTTGAAAATCCGTCTTTTTGGTAGAAAATTATTCTTCTTATTTAAAAATTAATTTTGTTTTTGTTAAAAACTTAACTATTTAGATAAAAATTTTTTTTTGTTTAAATTGTTTAAAAATGGTTGAAAAATTAGCGATTTTTTGAAAATTACTGATTTTGTTGGAAATTATTTTTGTATTAAAATTATTTTTTTAACTGAATAATATTCAGTTCCCATTTTTTTTAATTCATCTTTTTAAGTTGAAAATTAATTTACTTCCTTGAAAATCAAACTGTTTTATTGAAACTCCTTTTGCGATTCCAAATGTTTTTTTTTACTGCAAATCAAACTATTTCCTTTTTGGTTGTAAATTTATCTTTTTTAGTTGAAAATTCAACCATATGGTTGAAAATGGATGTATTTTGTTGAAAATTCGTCTTTTTTGGTAGAATATTATTCTCCTTGTTTGAAAATGGTTGAAAATGTATGGATTTTGTTGAAATTTTTATTTGAAATTAATTTTTTTAACTATACCATTCCTGGTTTGAAATTTAACTATTTTGTTCAACATTGTTTTTTTTTGCTGCAAGGAAATTAAAAAAAAATTCATCTTTTTCTTGAAAATCATTTCTGTACTGAAAATTTAATAATTCAATTTTTATGTTTAAAAATTTAACTATGTGGTTGCATATTCATATATTTTGTTGAAAATTCATCTTTTTGGTAGAATATTATTCCCTTTTAAAATTCATTTTTCTGATTGAAAATGTAACTAGTTTGTTAAAAATTCGTCTGAATATTATTCTCCTTGTTTAAAATGGTTGAAAATGTACGCATTCTGTTGAAAAAAATAATTTTTTTAACTATATCATTCTTGGTTAAAAATGTAACTATTTTGTTAAACATTCTTTTTTTTGGCTGCAATGGAAATTTACAAAAATTACCTTTTTGATAGAAAATTATTTGATTGGAAATTCACCTTTTTGATTAAAAATTTATTTTTTTGGTCGGAAATTTAAATGTTTTGTTAAAACTTGATTATTTTTTTTTTTTTTTTTGAAAACTATTTATATTCTGAAAATTTAACTATTCCATTTTTAGTTAAAAATTAAACTTTCTGGTCGAATATTCATAATATATTATATTTTGTTGGAAATTCGTCATTTTCAGTAGAATATTATTCTCCTTGCTCGAAAATGGTTGAAAATTTACGGATTTTGTTGAAAAAATGAATTTCTCCAACTATATCATTCTTGGTTAAAAATTTAACTATTTTGTTAAACATTCTTCTTTTTCGGCTGCAAGGAAATTTAAAAAAAAATCATTTTTTTTTGTAGAAAACTATTTGATTGAAAATTCACCATTTTTATTAAAAATTTATTTGTTTGGTCGAAAATTCCAATATTTTGTTGAAACTTCGTCTTTTTGGTTGCAAATTATTTATACACTAAAAATTTAATTATTCCATTTTTAGTTAAAATTTTAACTATGCGGTGGAATATTCGTATATTTTGTTGAAAATTCATCTTTTTGGTAGAATATTATTTGATTGAAAATTCACCTTTTTGATTGAAAATTCATTTGTTTGGTCGAAAATTTAACTATTTTGTTGAAACATGTTTTTTTTTAAAATGATTTATGTACTGAAAATTTAATTATTCCATTTTTAGTTAAAAATTTATTATGTGGTCAAATATTCATATATTTTGTTGAAAATTCATCTTTTTTGGTAGAATATTATTCCCTTTGTAAATTCATTTCTTTGGTTAAAAATTTAACTATTTTGTTAAACATTCTTTTTTTTTTAATGCAAGGCAATTTAAAAAAAAAAACTTCTTTTGGCTAGAAAATTATTTGATTGAAAATTCACCTTTTTGATTGAAAATTCATTTGTTTGGTCGAAAATTTGAATATTTTGTTGAAACATGTTTTTTTTTGTTGAAAAGTATTTATGTACTGAAAATTTAATTATTCCATTTTTAGTTAAAAATTTATTATGTGGTCAAATATTCATATATTTTGTTGAAAATTCATCTTTTTTGGTAGAATATTATTCCCTTTGTAAATTCATTTCTTTGGTTGAAAATTTAACTAGTTTGTTGAAAATTCGTCATTTTTGGTGGAATATTATTCTCCTTGTTTGAAAATGATTAAAAATTTACAGATTTTGTTGAAACAATTAATTTTTTCAACTATATCATTCTTGGTTAAAAATGTAACTAATTTGTTAAACATTCTTTTTTTTTTTGCTGCAAGGAAAATTAAAAAAATTACTTTTTTGGTAGAAAATTATTTGATTGGAAATTCACCTTTTTGATTGAAAACTTATTTGCTTGGTCGAAAATTAAAATATTTTGTTGAAACTTCGTTTTTTTTTTTTTTTTTTTTTTTGTTGAAAACTATTTATGTACTGAAAATTGAACTATTCCATTCTTAGTAAAAATTAAACTATGTGGTCGAATATTCATAATATATTATACTTTGTTGGAAATTCATCTTTTTTGGTCGAATATTATTCCCTTTGTTTGTAAATTCATTTCTTTGGTTGAAAATTGAACTATTTTGTTGAAAATTCGATTTTCTTTGGTTTATATAATTATTTCGTTTTTTTTTTTACTTGGAAATTTTCCCTTTTAGTTGAAAATTTGAACTTTGTATTTGAAAATTCATCGTTGTTGGTAGACACAATTATTCTTCTTGTATAAAAATTCATGTATTTTGGTTATCGTCAAAATCCTTTTTTTCCAAATTATTAAAAAAATACAGTTTTGTCCTATGCCCCGCTCAATCTGAAATACCTAATTTTTCAAAATTTCGAAGTGAGTAGTTGCGCAAAAAATGCCGGTAAAGTAGGAATCGAATAAATATCACATGGCCTTAATAAAAAAAATTTCTTATCCAGGCAAGTTTGTTCGAGGCTTCTGAAAGGGAAGGTGCCAGCAGTGTCATAAAGGCTCAGTCACCATCGCAGCAAAGTGATTCCTGGAAATGCTCTTGTTAGCCTAAATAATTATTTTTCGAACAGCTCCAACTGCAAAAAGCATCGAAGCTCACGAAAATTTGATCTAGGTCAATATCGATCAACATTTTATCTCCGAAAGGGACTGCAAATGAATTTTTATATTATCGCCTAAGGTTTTTTGAAATAGGTCGACAAAAAAGTTCTGAAAGCTGGAAAATAAGAGGAACATAACGTTAAATCACTTTTAAGATAGATCAGTGAATTGCACAAAAACATACTTTAATCTTTGAAATTTTCGTATGGAATATGGCTTTTGATATTCGCCTTTTTAAGGCCATGTCATACCAACCCGATTCCTACTTTACCGATATTTTTTCGTAAGTTTTTGCGAAAAAATGTCGGTAAGGTAGGAATCGGGTGTCACATGGCCTTAAGTAGTGTAAATCAAGTTTCTGAAGAGTATTTCAGTCTTAACAATTTTTTATGACGAATAAGAATTGTAGTGAGATTTTTTAAGGCCTAAGGAGTTATAAAGCGAAAGGCTCCAGAGTAAGTTATGTATCAAGGTATCTGATCGAAAGACTTCATCAAGCGCATTGTGATCACCGTCAGAATTGAGACTATCGAGAGATGAAGCCCAAAATTTTGTTTCAAATATCCAAAGAAACCATCTCAAATTTTAAAAATACATTTACAAATAAATTGCCTAATCAAGTTTGAAGATTTTATACACTTTTCGAATTGATTTTCATAATTTAATTGTTTGAAAGGTGGGTCTTTGGATATTTTGAGCAAAAAGACATCTCACTGAGGACCATTCGAAGAGTTGAGAGTAATTATAATAAATTTCAATACATCTATTAAGGGCATATAGCAGTCATCCGATTCCTACCTTACCGACATTTTTTTGATGATCGTATGCGCACAAGAAATGTGATTCCGATTTAAAAATTTGAGAAAATAAATAAAAGGCACTAAGGAACGTTTATGTAGTTTTAACTATTTATTTAAAAAAAAAAATGATGAAACCTTTTTGGTCGAAAAAAAAGTCAGTAAGGTAGGAATCGGATAACTTTTACATGCCCTTAAGCAAGAATATGCAAGGAAATTTCTTACTGAAAGATGATTTGCGAAAGAATTAGTGATTGAGATTTGAATTTGGAAGCTATGACAATATTGGAAAAAGTTATCTTTAAGGTCATGTAATAGGTAATACTTACTCAATTCCTATTATACCGACATTTTTTCGCAACAACTCACGTCCTCACAAATAGAGAAATTTTTTTGTAACTCTAAAAATTGAGGACCATACAAACGTTTCCTAGAGTTTTTCACTGAATTTTCCAAATTTTCAATTCGTGTTCGGTGTGGTCGGTAAATTAGGAATCGGGTAGCCTTCGACATGGCCTTATCCAAAATCTGTATTAAATTTTTCAGGGTGGCCGTTTTGATGAAAAAAAATCCCGGTTAGCAAACATTTTTCACGGTCAATGAAATAAAAAAATTCGAACTCTAAAGCAAAAAAATTTTCCATTTGAAGTAATAAAAACAGAGCTGCAAATTAAAGCACCCAAAGTTGAACTCTTGAATTTTAAAATTTCATAATTGAAGTTTAGAAATTTTGTAAATCAAATACTTTGTATTCAGATTCTTAATAATTTACACGTATAAAATGGAAACTACTAGCACTTTTTAACAGAACAATTTTTAATTAATTGCAGTTAAACTACCAAATTGAAATTTTAAACTTATATAAATTGTAAAGTTCAAAGATGCAGATTCAGTTTCAAAAATATAAATCCACTTTATCATTTTTAATGCTCTAAATTAAAGAATCAATCATTGAATTAAATTTTTTTTTCAAAATTGTATAATTTTAAGCAATTTTAAGCTAGAAATATTAAAAATTGAACACTTTTTTTATATGCTGAGCACTTCTTAAATTAAGAGTTAAATTATTTTTACTTTAAATAGTATAAAAATCTTAAAAATTATTCAAAATTTTATTTCAAAATCTTGAACAATCTACATGTTGTTTTACATATTTTTCACATTTTTAAATTATTTTAAAAATTTTTCAGAACTTCTAAACATCTTTTAAAATGGTTCGAATTTTTCCTAAATTTTGTTTTTAAATCCTCACAAATAAAAAAAAAATCCTTAAAATCTTCCACATTCATTTTTGACAATTTTGTAAATATTTCTAAATGTTTTTAAATATTCTTCTGACACTAATTTTTCAAAATAAAAAATCATTTTCAATTTTTCTAGGAATCTTAAGGAAATTATTTGCATTCTTTTAAAGCCTTTCACGATTCTTAAAAACCTTTTACATTTTTTATTCGAAGTTTGCAAAAATCTATATTTTGTTTTAAATTAGGTAGTGGGATATTTGCACCGAAATTTCTGTAAGAATAGCCAGATTTTTTTGGTTCGTTTAAATTATTTGAAATCATTTCAAATTTTTAAATAATTTTGAATTGTTCGAAACTTCTAAAAATTTCTTCAACTTACTCGAATTTTTTCTAAGAATAATAGGTGCTCAATTGTTATTTATACATCAAAATTCAACAATTTGACTAACAAATTAAGTTTTTTTTTTTTTAATAGAACAATTAAAAATGTAAAGTTTAAAGTTTAGTTTTTTTGTTTTTAGATTTATAAATATTAAGTAATTATTCTTTTTCTTAATATAAAAATTTCAAATTGAAAGGTTTAAAAATGGAACATTTTAGACTGAAATAATATTTGAAATTTAATAAAATCCTTTAATTATGAATATATTATTCTTACTTTCCAATTAAAACAGTTTAATTTTGAACATTAAAATCTGAAAAAAAATTAAAGTTGTCAACAGATTCCGAATCGTCTTGTAAAATCAATTATTATTCACTTTTTAATCCTGAAAGTACAGTTAAATTTTAAAAATCATTAATTAATTTATATTCATAGTTGATCAACTAAAAATATTTATCCAAAATTTTCGATCTCAGACGTTTCTAATTAATTGTTTGATTAAAAATTAATTTTTAATTGTTCAAGTCTTTAAAACTGCATTTTAAAATCTTTTGATTAAAATGTACGCTTAAAAATCAAAATGGAAAATTTTTAAAGTGAAAGATTTTCGAAATGGGCATTCTAAACTGAATGATATAATTGAAAAATATAACTATTTAACTAATTATTTAAAAAACGGTTAAAATCGAAGTTGGACAGTTTTTTTTCTAAAAATTTTTCAAATTCCCGGTTTCCTGGTTCAGCGGCCACCCTGATTTTTACATTTCGGTAAATGAAAAAGCAAAATATATTCCAAATATTCTTGCGCAAAAGCCTCAAGATATTGAAAAATGCGCTAATCTGGGATTGTTGAACCCAAAAAGTATTCTTATTGCTTAGGAAGTGCGTGCAAAAATTGCACGATCGCACAAACGTAATTTCGTAGACATACATGTACGTAGAATTGTTGTTCTCTCAGTAAAAATATTCGTTTATGCTGGCAGAAACACAACGCCTTTATTGTGCCTATAAACGAATGTAAAAAAATATATTAAGGCCATGTAATATTTACCGGATTCCTACCTTACCGACATTTTTTTCACAACAAATTACATCAGGGCATTTTCGATAGATTGAAGTTGAAATTAATTTTATTATTATGGTTAAAAATGGCAACTATTTGGTTAAAAATTAATCTGTTTTGGTTGAGGATTTAAACTACTTCGTTGAAAATTCATATTTTTTTATTGAATTCAGCTATTTTTGGTATAAAATCAAAATCCTTTTTGTGGTTGAAATATAATATATCACGTTTTTCGTTGAGAATTAATCTTTTTTGGTAGAAAATTCAACTACTTAGTTGGAAATGGAACTACTTTGTTAAAAATTTATTTATTCGGTTGATGATTCATCATTCTGGTTAAAATCTCCCTCTATTGTTTAAAATTTAATTCTTTTGTTGACAATAATGATTCCTAGATGATAATTAATTATTTCAACTGAAAATTTAACTCGTACATGTTTGATTTAAAATTTATCTTCTTAAGTTGAAGATTCAAATTTTTGGTTTAAAATTCCTGTATTTTGTTTGAAAATTCAAATTTTGTGGGAGAATATTTCATTTTTTTGGTGACTAATTCATCTTTTTGGTTGGAAATTCCTTAAAAAATTAAAATATTTGTTTGAAAATTGATGTACTTTGTTAAACAATTAATCTATTTTGTAAGAGAAATTATATTATCGGTTGAAAATTGATCTTTTTGGTTGGAAATTTGTTTTTTTTTCTCATTTAGAATTAATTCTTTGAACTGAAAATATAACTGTTCCATTTTTTGTCGATAATTTATCTTTTTTGATAAAAATGTAGTCTTCTTGGTTAAAAATTATACTGTTTCGTGGAAAATTTACTTTAATTTGATTGGAAATTAATTTTTTTACTGAAAATTTAAATAGGTATTCTATTTTTAGTTGAAAATTTATCTGTTTTAGGTTAAAATTCAACTATTTGTTGACAATTCGTTTGTTTTTTGTTTGAAAATTTATTTTAGGGACTGAAAATTATTCTACTTTATTTTTGGTGGAAAATTTATCTTTTTAGTTTGAAATTCATGTATTTGGTTGAAAATTCACTTCAACTATTCCATTTTTTGTGGCAAATTTACCTTTTTTGATAGAAATGTAATCTTTTTCGTTAAAAAATTATCTGTTTAGTAGAAAATTTAATGAATCTATTTTTTAAAGAATTAATTTGGCTAAAAAGAAAACTATTTGGTTGAAAATTCTTTTTTATTTGTTGATAGAGAAAATTCATGTTTTGGGTTGAAAAATCCACTATTTGGTCAAAAATTCATATTTTCGGTTGAAAATTTATATTTTTAGTTGAAAATTAATTAATTTCGCTGAAAATTCGTTTTTTTAATACACTTCTGTAACTGGAAATTGAAATATTATATTTTTGGTTTGTAAATTTATCTTTTTTAGTTTAAAATTAAATTATGTCGTTAAAAAATAATTTTTTTGTTATACAAAAAATCACACTTTTTTCTTAGTTGAAAATTATACTATTTCGTTTAAAATTTACTTTAATTTTATTGAAGATTAATTTTTTCGGTGAAAATTTAACTATTTTTTGAAAATCCGTCTTTTTGGTGAAAAAGTTCTCTCATTGGTTGAAATTTCATCTTTTTGGTTAAAAATCAATTTCTTTGCTTGGGAATTTTACTGTTTTGTTGAAAATTCGTTTGTTTTTCGGTTGAAAATTCATTTTACTAACTGAAAATTATTCGACTTTATTTTTGGTGGAAATTTATCTTTCTAATTTAAAATCAATGTACTTGGTTAAAAATTAAATTTTTTGTAATTGAAGATTCATCATTTTAGTTGAAAAATCACTTGAAATATTCCGAGAATTATTCTATTTTTTGTTAAGAATTCATTTCTTTTATTGGAAAAAAACTATTTAGTTGAAAATTCGTTTTTTTTTGTTGATAGAAAATTCATCTTTTGGATTGAAAAGTCTACTATTTGGTCAAAGTTTAATATTTTTGTTTAAAAATTCATCATTGTGGTTAAAAATTAATTTCTTCGGTTGAAAGTTCATTTCTTTTCAGTTGAAAATTAATTTTTTTTTTCAACTGAAGATATAACTATTCCATTTTCGCTTGAAAATTTATTTTTTCAGTTAAAAATTAATTACTTTGACTGAAAACTCGTTTTTTTTTTAAATATTCTTCTAACTGCAAATTTTAAATATTATATGTTTGGTTTGTAAATTTATCTTTTTTAGTTTCAGATTGAATTATTTTGTTGAGAATACATTTTTCTGATTGAAAATTGATTGCCCCAACTGATAATTTAATTTTTATATTTTTTGTTAAAAAATAATTTGTTTCAATGGAAAAAAAAATATCTTGTTGAATTTTTTTTTGTTGGACATTTATTTTTCTGACATTTTAACGATTCTAATTTTGGTTGAAAATTGATTTTTTTTAGATGAAAATTCGTGTGATTTGTTTAAAATGAGTCTTTTTGATAGAAAATTAATGTTTTGAGCTGAATTTAAAGCGATGCATTTTCCCGCGAAATTTAAACAATGTAATTATTATTAATAAAAGTAGAAAATAAGATTTTTAAATCCTAATTAAAAATGCTCATTAAATTCTAAAAGCACATAAAGGTCGAGCATATTCTCATGCTCGTGAGAATTTCTCCGAGCACTTAAACTCTTTAGAACACTATTTGTGTGGCCCTAAATTTTAGAACTGCAAACGAAAAATATTTTTGAAAAATTATTGGAAATTTTATTGTTATATTTCCAAAAATTTAGGACCATAGAAACGGTTTTTAGCCTTTTATTAAATTTCCCAAATTTTCAACTCGATATATAAATCCATGAACGTTAGGTGTTGCGAAAAAATGTCGGTAAGGTAGAAATCGATTTAGTATCACATGGCCTGAGGCTGCTTTATATAATTAATCGTACATTTTAATGAAGGCAAAAATTTTTAGATTGGCCTGATCCCAAAATTTGGAAGAAAGCACTGTTTGTTTTTAGAGAATTAATATCTAAGGTAGTGTTGGATAATTTCTTGTGAATGTTTAGTAGAAACTTGGTTCAAAGATATTTTACAATATCTCCAATTTATATTTCTATTAATTTTTAATAATTGTTGAAATAATTTCGCAGCAAATATTAACTTAGCGAATCTGTACAAAGACTTTGAATTTCGAAAAATCAAGTTTCCATATGAAATTGAAAATTGGTAATCGGGTTAAAGTGCAATAATTACTTCTCTACGATTTTCTTTTTTTAAATCAACGCGGGTTCGTTGATTTTGAACAAAAGTAAAGTAAAAACCAGAGCTGGACTTTGGTTGAGCTTTTATTTTTGCTAAATTTCTATGCTACAGATTTGTTTCTCATCTTTTTATTTTGAGAGAACATCACCATGTTTTTTTGTACATTTTTTCTCGATGTTAATGTTTTTTTCGAAAGCTTCTACACTGAAGCACCATAATAATTGCAGTATTCATTAAAATTACAATACGCTGAATTTTCGGCGTAATATTAGTTTTTAACTTTATAGAAAAATTATTGTACCATTTCATATACTTTAGTCAATAAAGATGCACACTTTTTACTCGATTTGTATAAATATTACTATAAATATTATTATAAATATAAATATTAACATTATTTGTTTAGGGTGTCCAATAGACAACGAAATTTTGGACTTTTTAGAACGCGAGGGTAAAATTTCATACCCTTTTTTGAAAAAATAATCTATTATATTTTTTTTTAGACTTTTTAGAAAAGATTTAGAGGTCGCGGCGAATTTTGTTGTCTAGAAATTGATGGGAATAATTGAGAATTATTTTACTCGTAATTACAATAAATAAAAATAATTTAGGTAGTTTAGGTAAAGATATAATTTTTATTTATTGTAATTAAGAGTAAAAAAAATTAATATCGGGGGGGAAAATCGAAGCGAACTTTAAATCTTTTTTTTTTTAATCTAATAAAAAAATAGGGAATTTTTTTCATAAAAAAAATGAAATTTAACCCTCGTGTTTCAAAAAATCGAAAACTTGATTTTCTGCTAGGCACCCTGGTGTCTACTCAAATTCTGACAATATGAAATTCTTTCCAGGTATCTCTATATTTTTCCAGATATAATTTTTCTTATGCGAAGCCATTCAATTATTAAGTATCGCATTTTTTAAGCAATAAAGGATGGTCCAAATAAGGGATTTATTTATTTTTTCTAAAATCGTTCCCTACGAATTGTTTTTCTTTTTTTGTTTCAAAATGTCTCCTGAATTTTGGCAGAATGAAACAAAATATTATTTTTCGGAAATTAAATAAAAGGCGCTAAAATATGTTTGTGTGGTTCTAAATTTTGGAATTTTTTTAAAAATCGTTTGAAATTTTGTTTTTATATTTCCAAACAATTTTATCCTTTTGTGTTCCAAAGTTAAATAGTCCATTAACAATAAATAATTAAAATATTCAACATATATTAATTTTCGGCAAAAAAAAAAGAATTTTCAGCAATATATATAGTTAGACTTTCAACTAAAGAGATGAAGCTTCAAGAAAAAATTAATTTTTAAC
>CAKNXH010073002.1:0-31384 GCA_932178445.1 Andricus quercusramuli | reverse complement strand
AAAATAGTACAATTTTCAAAGAGAGAAATGGATTCTGAACTAAAAAAATATAAATTTTCAACAAAATAGTTCAATTTTTAACAGAAGAAATTAATTTTGAAATAAAAAAGATAAATTTTAAATTTAAAAGAATTTACAAACAAAAAAAAAAGAACTTCCAACAAAATAGTTACATTTTCAACCAAAGAAATGAATCTAGAAACAAAAAGAATAATATTACACGAAAAATATGAATTATCAACCATATACTTGAAGTTTCAACTAAAAAAGATACTTTTTTTCACCAAAAATGGAATAGTGAAATTTTCAGTAAAAAAATGCACAAAAAAAAAAGTTTCAAAGAAATATTTAAACTTTCAACCAAACAAATGAATTTTCAACAACAACAAAAACGAATTTTTAACAAAATAATTTAATTTTTAACAAAAAATAGTATAGTTACATTTTTAGTTTAAGATAATTAATTTTTAAAGAAAACGTATTTTTTCAACAAAATAGTTCAATTTTCAAAGAAAGAAATGGATTCTTAACTAAAAAATATAAATTGTCAACAAAATACTTCAATTTTTAACAGAAGAAATTAATTCGAACAAACAAAAAAAAAAGAATTTCCAACAAAATAGTTAAATTTTCAACCAAAGAAATGAATTTACTAACAAAAAGAATAATATCATACGAAAAAATACAATTTTTCAACCATGTACTTGAATTTTCAACTAAAAAAGATAAATTTTGTAACACAATAGTTCAATTTTCAACGAGAGAAATGGATTTATAACTAAAAAATATAAATTTTCAACAAGATAGTTCAATTTTTAACGAAAGAAATTAATTTTCAAATAAAAAAGGTGAACTTTCAATTGAAAAGAATTTAATTTGAACAAAAAAAGGAATTTTCAACCAAAGAAATAAATTTACAAACAAAAAGAGTAATATTATACGAAGAAATATGAATTGTCAACTAAAAAAGATACATTTTTTACCCAAAATGGAATAGTTAAATTTCCAGTAAAAAAAATTCAAAAAAAAAAGTTTCAGCAAAATATTTAAACTTTCAACCAAACAAATGAATTTTCAGCGGAAAATAGGAATTTTTAGACAAATAATTTGCTAACAAAGAAAACGAATTTACAACTGAAAAAAGTTTCGACAAAAAAAAAAGAATTTTTAACAAAATAGTTTAATGTTCAACTAAAAATAGTATATTACATTTTCACTTAGGAAAATTAATTTTCAAACAAAAGAAAAAGCATTTTTTCTACAAAATAGTTTAATTTTCATCGAAAGAAATGGATTTTTAACTAAAAAATTTAAATTTTCAGAAAAATGGAATAGTTAAATATTCAGTTGAAAAAATGGATTTTCACCTGAAAAAAAGGAAACTTCAAACATTTTAAAACAAAAAGATGAATATTCTACCAAAAAAGTTAAATTTTCCACAACAAAAAACATGAATTTCCAAGCATTTAGTTGAATTTTCAAAAAAATAATTTAATTTTCAACCAAAACAAATGCATTTACGACCAAAAAGAGTATAATTTTCTACTAAAAAGACGAATTTTCAATTTAAAACTGAAGAAGTTAAATTTTCAAGCACATAGTTGAATTGTCAACTAAAAAAGATAAATTTTCAAGCAAAATAAAACTGACTTTTCGAATAAATATTTAATTTTTCAACCAAAGAAATGATTTTTCAATCAAAAAGATGAATTTTTTACCAAAAAGATGAATCCTCAAACAAAATACATGAATTTTAAACCAAATAGTTGAATTTACAACTAAAATAGATAAATTTTCTATAAAAAAAACGAATTTCTAACATATTTGTTAAATTGGCAACGAAATAAATGAATTTTCAACTTTAAAAAATGATTTTCAGTTCAAAAATCAATTTGCAGCAAAGAAAATATTATTCTACGAAAAAAGTTGAATTTTCAAGAAAATATACGAATTTTCAACCACTTATTTGAATTTCAAAACAAATGACTCGTTAAGCAAATAGATGAATTTTCAAACAAATAATTTTCTACCAAAAAGACGAATTTTCGACTAAAAAAATTAATTTTGCATAAAAAAGTGAATTATCAACAAAATGGTTCAATTTTCACCGAAAGAAAGAAATTTTTAACTAAAAAACATAAACTTAAGAAAAATGGATCAATTAATTTTCAAGCAATAAGATGAATATTCTATCAAAAAGTCGAATTTTCAACAACAAAAATTTAAATTCAAAATTTTTAACTAAAACAATATAAATTTTAAAAAACTTGGAATACTTCAATTTTCAGCTACAAAATGAATTTTCAACCAAAAAACGAATGTTCAACAAAATAGTTCAATGTTCATTCAAAGATAACAAAATTTTCAACCTCATAGCTGAAATTTTAACTGAAGATCAATTTTCACCCAAAAGAATAACGAATTTTCAAAAAAATAGTTTAAATTTCAACAAAAGAAATGATTTTTCCATAAAATAAATATGTACATGAATTTTCAACCAAATAATTAATTTTTCAACTAAAAAAGGTCACTTTGCAACAAAAAGTACAATAGTTAAATTTTTAGTTAATTACTTAAAGAAAAAACAAATTTTTATCAAAATATTTGAATTTGGAACCAAATAGAAGAATCTTCAAGAAAAAAAGAATTGTTAACAAAGAAGTTCATCTTTAAATCAAGTGATTTATTTTCCAATTTTTTCGAGTTTTCTACAAAATAGTTTAATTTTTAATGAAAAAAATTAATTTTTAAATTTAAAAAATGTATTTTCACTTGAAAAGAATTTATTTTAACAAAAAAAATTGCCAACAAAATAGTTAAAATTTCGACGAAATATTTAAACTTTCAACCAAACAAATGAATTTTCAGCAGAAAAGATGAATTTCCGAACAAAATACATGAATTCTAAACCAAATAGTTGAATTTACAACGAAAATAGATAAATTTTCAATAAAGAAAGACGAATTTTCGAAAATTAGATAAATTTTCAACGAAAGAAATGAATATTCATCTAGAAAAAAAGAATGTTCAGTTCAAAACTTAATTTTCAGCAATAAAGAATAAGAATAGTTAACTTTTCAACTAAAGAAATGAATTTACGAGCAGAAATAGAAGAATCTTCAAGAAAAAATAATTTTTAACAAAGAAGTTCATCTTTCAACGAAGTGGTTTTATTTTCAAGCGAAAAAGATTGTAAATTAAGATCCGTCAAATTCAACGAAAAATACGAATTTTCAACAAATTAGTAAATTTTTCAAATAAAAAAATCAAGTTTTGATAAAAAATAAAATTTTATAGTTAAAAAACGTAATTTTTAACAGAAACGAATGTTAAAAAAATAGTTATATTTTCATTTAAAGAAATAAAACAAAAATTTCAACCACATGACTGAAATTTTAAATTAAGATTAATTTTCAAACATAAGAATAACGAATTTTCAAAAAAATAGTTAAAATTTCTACCAAAGAAATTATTTTTCCATAAAATAAATACATGAATTTTCAACCAAATAAATTTTTATAACAATAAACCAACCAAATTTTTCAACTAAAAAAAATTATTCTCAACCAAAAGTAAAATAGTTAAATTTTCAGTTAATTATTCTAAGAAAACGAATTGTTATCAAAATAGTTGAATTTTGAACGAAATAGAAGAATCTTCAAGAAAAAAAGAATTTTTAAGAAAAAAGTTAATTTTCAACGAAGTGGTTTTATTTTCATACAAAAGAGATTGTAAATTAAGATTCGTCAAATTCAACCAAAAATAATAATTTTCAACAAATTAATTAATTTTTCAAATAAATAAAAAAATCAATTTTAGTCAAAAAAAAAAATTAAGTTTAAGTTTAAGTTTAAGTTAAGTTAAAGTTGCAGCCAAATAGAAGAAACCTTAACTAATTCAAAAAAAAATTCAACAAAGTTACAACTTTCAACCAATTAGTTGAATTTTCAACTAAACAGATAAGTTTTTAACGAAAAGTGGAATAGTTTAATTTTGAGTTAAGGACATAATTTGGAATCAAGCAATAGAATTTTGGACAAAATAATTTAATTTTCAAGCAAAACAAATGCATTTTCGACCAAAAAGAGTATAATTTTCTACCAAAAAGACGAATTTTCAATTAAAAAAAAATGAATTTTCAACCAAAAAAACCAAACTAAAAAAGATAAATTTTCAAGCAAAATAAAACTGAATTTTCGAATAATTTTAAAATTTTTCAACCAAAGAAAGGATTTTTCAATCAAAAAGATGAATTTTTTACCAAAAAGATGAATTTTCAAACAAAATAGATTAATTTTACGCCAAATAGTTGAATTTACAACTAAAATAGATAAATTTTCAATAAAAAAACGAATTTCTTACATATTTGTTAAATTTTCGACGAAAGAAATGAATTTTCAACTTTAAAAAATGATTTTTAGTTCGAAAATTAATTTGCAGCAAAGAAAATAATATTCTACGAAAAAAGTTGAATTTCCAACAAAATATACGAATTTTCAACCACTTATTTGAATTTCAAAACAAATGACTCGTTAAGCAAAAAGTCGAATTTCCAACAACAAAAATTTAATTAAAAAAAAAAATGTTTCTTAATAAAATAGTTCAATTTTCGACGAAAGATGTAAATTTTTAACTAAAATAATATAAATTTTAAAAAACTTGGAATACTTACATTTTCAGCTACAAAATGAATTTTCAACCGAAAAACGAATGTTCAACAAAATAGTTAAATTTTTATTCAAAGAAAGAAAACAAAAATTTCAACCTGATATAGCTGAAATTTTAACTAAAAATCAATTTTCACGCAAAAAAATACGAATTTGCAAAAAAATAGTTGAAATTTCCATCAAAGAAATGATTTTTCTATAAAATAAATACATGCATTTTCAACCAAATAATTAATTTTTCAACTAAAAAAGATCACTTTGCAACAAAAAAAATAGTTAAATTTTTAGTTAATTACTTAAAGAAAAAACGAGTTTTTATTAAAATAGTTGAATTTTTGATATAAATAGAAGAATCCTCAAGATAAACAGAATTGTTAACAAAGAAGTTCATCTTTAAATCAAGTGATTTTTTTCCAATCAAAAAGATGTATTCTTAAAGTTAAATGTAATAGTTAATATTTCAAACAAAAAATATTGTAAATTAAGATCCGTCAAATTCAACCAAAAAGACGATTTTCAACAAAATAGTTCAATTTTTAATTTAAAAAATTGATTTGTAAATAAAAAACAATGTATCTTCAGTTTAAAAGAATTTATTTTTTCAAGCAAAAGTACAACGAATCAAAAAAAAATAGTTAAAATTTCAATCAAAGAAATGATTTTTCCATAAAACAAATACATGAATTTTCAACCAAATAATTAATTTTTCAACTGAAAAAAAATTAATTTGTAACCAAAAATAGAATTGTTGATTTTTTAGTTAATTATTTAAAAAAACGAGTTTTTATCAAAATAGTTGAATTTTTGATCAAATAGAAGAATCTTCAAGAAAAAAAGAATTTTTAACAAAGAAATTCTTCCTTCAAAGAAGTGGTTTTATTTTCAAACAAAAAAGATTGTAAATTAAGATCCGTCAAATTCAACCAAAAAGACTAATTTTCGACAAATAATTAATTTTTCAAACAAAAAAAATAAATTTCTGTCAAAAAAATATAATTATTAATTTTCCAGTTAAAAAGCGTAATTTTTAACAGAAAAAAAACAACGCATTTTCAACAAGATAGTTAAATTTGCAACCAGATAGTTAAATTTGCAACCGAATAGAAGAAACCTTAACTAATAAAATGATTGTTTAACAAAGTTATTACTTTCATCCAATTAGTTGAATTTTTAACGAAAAAATATATTTTTTGATAAAAAACCTTTGAATTCGATCAAAAAATTTGAATTTTCGCGGAATTTTGATTACAACGCTACTAAGCGGCTGATAAACTAATCTCCACCATTTGTGTGCTCATCTGCAAGTATCGTGCGCAGTTAATAAATGTTCGATTTTCTCAGACTGATCAGAATATCTGATTTGATTTATATTTTGACTCGATTTATTGGATTTATCAATCAGATATATTTAAATAATCGATGAAACTCAGGTACGAACAAGTTTATTAATTAAAGATTTGATAATACGTTAAAAAACACATTTTAAAATATAAATTAAATATAGTGCGCAGCAGGGCGATAGGTGCGTATAAACTTTTCCACGCTCGGGTTTCTCCTGAATAATCACTTTTGCCGGATCGAAATAAGTGTTAATTTAATTACTTTCTCCTTGATTATTTTCATTTAATTTATCACAAATATACCACTAAAGCTGCATTGTAAGTAAAGGTATATTATTATTACTCAATTAATTAAAACTGAAAATTATAATCAATTTTTTGTAAATCTTCAAAAACCCAAGGCCTTTTTATTTTAATCCGCTACTGTTAGTTTCTCACAAGTGGTGAATGCATTGCGTGATTAGTATATAAGGAAGAAAATTACATACGATTGTGAATGGTCCGATGCTTCCCGGGATTTGATCGGTCGGATGTTCACTTTCATGATGCATTTCGTGGGACTTGAGATTTATTATTATTATTTATATTATTTATAAATTATGTAAATATAATTGTACATATACAAACAAGCACCAATATGCTTATTTATAAGAAGTTTGTTATCTTAATTGGAAGGCTTGTAAATCATGTTTGGAAGTCCAATGAAATGTTATTATGTAAAAAGTGTTTCAATCTGCCGTCTGAATTAATTTGGGATTTCCGAATCCCAAAAATACCGTGGAAGCAATAATGACCATTTTTTGTAAATTTATCGTTTGAATACCAGTATCAGTGGTCCATTTTTTTTTAATTTTGATGCATAACCCCCGCCCCATAACAAAATTGTTCGAATCCATAAAAAAAAGGTTTAACAAAATATATATTTAAAAGTTCCGCCCCCATGAAGTTCAACACGTATTTCCCATAAGAAAAAACACTTTTTTGACAATTTTATTTGGAATCGTAAATATTATATAAATTTAGTTAAAACTTAAAATTTCTCTTCACAATTAGCCATAGAATACGAATAAAATACTACTTTTTAAATATCACCCCCATAAGTTTGTTTCATCGAGTCCCAAAAAAACCCCATAAAGAGAAAATAATTTTTGTGAGTTTTTAGCGCTAATTATTATTTTTTTGCGGTATTTGTTAATACAATTTTTTTTTAAAATTATAAAATACTAGTTTCTTCTGATAATTATGTTTACAAAAATTGTTTAAACAATTTATTATTGTTTATAGCAATTTTTTCTTAGAATAGAGTTAGAAAAGTCGCGGGTTTTCTGATTTTTTCAACTTGCTTTCATCTTTTTAGTTAGAGTGAGGCAATAATAAATTTAACTTAAAAAAAATAATTATTCAAATAATTTATTGTTATTTGTAACAATATTCCATAAGAAAAATTCTAGAAAGTTGCGTTTTTTTCTGAAATTTTTATATTTTTGTATAATTTTTACTCATTGAGGTAATAATTAATTTAAGTTAATAAACATCATTGCTCAAACAATTTCTTATTATTTTTAATAATATTTTTTCTCTTTTAAATAATGCTAGAAAGTTATGGTTTATTCTGAAATTATCCACTTTTTGTCCTCTTTTTAATCCGAGTGAGGGAATAATTAATTCAAGTTAACAAACATAATTGTTCAAATAATTTATTATTATTTTTAATCATATTTATTAACCTTGAATAAAATTTGAAAATTTTTAAGACAAGTTTTGTTGTTTTACCAAATCTTATCGGATTTAAGGAAAAATTTCGGGCAGTTTTAAAGATATTTAAGACTTTCAAAAGCTTGGAAGAAATTAAAAAATATTTTATAAATGTTTGGAAATCTTTTCAAGATTTAAAATATTTGTAATCTCTGTCAAATTTCTAAAACTCATAAATACTTTTAAATCGACTCGAATTTTTCCTAAAATTTGGGCAAATCTCTTAAAATTAAAAAAAGCGTTAAAAAATTCTAGATTGTTTTTCAAAATTTTTAGGGGATGCCTGAAAAATCCCGAAATTGTAAAATTGCCAACAGAGGGAAATTCCCTAATTATTATAAAATTTACAAGTAATAGAATAATAAATAAAATACTTTTATTTGATGAACATGTTTTCTATTTTATTATTTTCAAAACTTCTAAATATATTTTAAAATGATTCGAATTTTTTTTTAATTCAGAAAAATTAAGAAAATTGCTTCAAGACCTTCCAGATTTTTTCATGACAATTTTGGAAATTTTTTAAAATATGCCATTAAAATTAATTTTTAAAAGTAAAAACCATCAACAAATTTCTCAGAAATCTTGAATGTTTTTTATTTTCTCGAAATTCTTAAAAAGCTTCTACATCTTAAGAATTTTTTTCTTTATAATCTTCAAACCTTTCACAATTCTTCTAAAGCTTCAAACTTGAATTTAAAAATCCTCAAAAATCTGCATTTTCTTAAAAAAATTTTAAAACTATTTCAAGATATAAATCATTTATGAATCTTTTCAATACTTATAAATATATTTTAAAATGATTAGAATTTTTCCTAAAATTTTGGAAAAATATACAAAATTTTAAAAATTGCCTCAAAAGCTTCCAGGTTCTTTTATGAAAATTTTGGAAATCTTTTTAAATACTCTATTAAAATTAAATTTAAAAAAAAATCATTTAAAATTTTCCTAGAAATCTTAATAAATTTTGTTTATTTTCTTGAAATCTTTCAAATTCTTAAAAAGCTTCTAAATTTTTTTTCGAAACATTCAAAAATCTACATTTTGTTAACAATTTTTTTTAATCTTTTACATTGTTTCGATTTTTAGATAAATTTGTCTTTTTTTATTCCTGTATTTTATTAATTCTGTAAATCTTTCTGAAAATTTTCTTGAAATTAATTTTTCAGACAAAAAAACTCATTTAAGTTTTTCCCAGTAGGCTTAAGGATTTTTTTTTATTTTCTTGAAATCTTTCAAAATTCTTAAAAAGCTTCTAAATTTTTTTCGAAACATTCAAAAATCTACATTTTGTTAACAAATTTTTTAAATCTTTTACATTGTTTCGATTTTTAGATAAATTTTTCTTTTTTTATTTCTGTATTTTGTTAATTCTGTAAATCTTTCGGAAAATTTTCTTGAAATTAATTTTTCAGACAAAAAAACTCATTTAAGTTTTTCCCAGTAGACTTAAAGATTTTTATTTTATTTTCTTGAAATCTTTCAAAATTCTTAAAAAGCTTCAAAATTTTTTTCTCGGAATATTCAAATATCTACATTTCATTTTAAAAAATTGTGTATCTGTTCAAAACTTTTAAACCTTTTAAACATGTTTTAAATTGATTCGACTTCCACCAACAATTTTTTTTAATTCGCTAAATTGAAAAAAATTGCCTTAAAATCTCCCAAATTCTTCTTGGAATCTTGCGAATCTTCTGAAATGTTTTGAAATATTTCTAATTATTCTGTTAGTATTAATTTTAAAAAAACTCATTAAAAATTTTCCCAAGATGCTTAAGAAATTTTTTTTACTATCTTGAAACCTTTCAAAGTTCTTCTAATGCTTCAAACTTCAGAAAATCTTTTTAAATATTCTATAAATCTAATTTTTTTCCTAATTAATTTTTATAAAATAAAAAATCATTTTAAATTTTCTCAGAAATCTTGATTTTTTTTCTAGAAACCTTTGAAATTCTTAAAAAGCTTCTAATTTTTTTTCTCGAAATATTCAAAAATCTACATTTTTTAAAAAAATTTTTGAATCTTTGAAAAATTTCTAAACCTTCTAGCTATATTTTAAAATTATTAGACTTTTACCAAAATTTTTCTTTAATCTTGCAAAATTGAAACAAAAATCCTTAAAATCTCCCAGATTCTTTTTGCAATCTTGAAAATCTTTGGAAATGTTTCTAAATCTTTCTAAATATTCTCTTAAAATTATTTTCAAAAAAAGCTCATTTTTAATTTTACCAGGAATCATAAGAAATTTTTTTTAGTATCTTGAAGCCTTTCAAATTTCTTCTAAAGCTTCAAACTTTCTATTTCGAAATCTTCAAAAATATACATTTTCATCAATTTTTTCAAAACCTATTTCAAGGTATAAATCATTTTTGAATCTTTTGAAAATTTCGAAATATCATTTTAAATTATTCGAATTTTTCCTACAATTTTCTAAAAATTTCGTAATATTAAAATTTATCTTTTTAAATAAAAAAAATCATTTCAATTTTTCCCAGGAATCTTAAGAAATTGTTTACTATCTTCAAACCTTTAAGAGTTCTTAAAAAGCTTCTAAATTTTTTTCCTAAAAATTATTTAAATATCCACATTTTGTTTAAATTTTTTTTATCTTTTCAAAACTTCCAAGCTTTCTTTTATATATTTTACATTATTTCGATTTCCACCAAACATTTATTTTTGATTCTGCAAAATTTTAAAAATCGCCTTAAAATTTTTCAGGTTGTTTTTAGAGAATTTTGTAAATCTTTTGGAGTCTTTTGAAATCTTTCTTAATAATTTCTTGAAATACATTTTTTTTAAACTCATGACAAATTTTTCCTGAAGTCTTAAGGATTTTTTTATATTAAAACCTTTCAAAATTCTTCTAAAGCTTCAAAACTTTAATTTCAAAATCTTCAAAAATCTACATTTTCTTTAAAAATTTTTTAAACTTTCAAGATATACATTATTTTTTAATCTTTTCAAAATTTCGAATTAGCATTCAAAATTATTCGAATTTTTCCTAGATTTTTTTAATAATTGTACAAAATTAAGAAAATTGCCTTAAAACTGGTCAATTTCTTTTATGCCATTTTTTGAAGTCTTTTTTTTTTTTGAATCATTCAAAATTTTCCCAAACTTTTTAGATTTTTTTCTTCTTCAAACCTTTCAAAATTCTGTTGAAAACTGCTACATTTTTTTTCTCGAAATCTTAAATTATCTACATTTTTTTTACAAATTTTTGGATACCGTTTTAAGATTTTAATTATTTTCAAATATTTTCAAAACTTTTAAATATATTTTTGTAATCTTATACAATTTTATATAGCTGATTCACTTCGGCCATAAAATTATGATTCGAAAGCCGTATTAAAAAAAAAGATTAATTAAGGCCATGTAATACTTATGCGATTCCTACCTTACAGAAATGTTTTCATAAATATTTTTCAAAAACATATTTTTGTTGTAATTCCAAAATTTATTTATTTTTTATAATTTTATAGAATAAATATGAATATAATATTATAAATGAAATATCCATTTCGTAAACATTTTATTTTTTAATTAATTTAAATTAGGAATCGGTCAAGTATAACATGGTCTTAAATGTGCTACATCCAATTTGGAGGATCAAATTTAAATACTTTTAGCTTTGACATCCACTATTTTTATTTAAAAAATTTCAATTCCCTATTCAAAAACGTTCCGAATTGATAAATAAATTAAAAGTTTAAATAGTTAAAAAAAATTTTCAATCTAAAAATTTTAATTTTCAATTATGTTTTACACTGAATTACATTATAATAAATGGTACTTTTTATTTTTAAAGGGACACTGCTGGTCAAGAACGATTCAGAACATTAACAACAGCTTATTATCGAGGAGCAATGGGTATTTTACTAATGTATGATGTTACCAGTCTTGAAAGTTTTAATCATCTTTCGTACTGGCTACGCAACATCCAAGAGGTAATCATTATTTTACAATATAATATATTATATATTATAAATAAATTATATATTTATTCATATACCCAGGGTGTCAGCAAAATTTCAGCTTCAATTTTCCCGAAAATTCCCGGATTTCCCGGATCAAATGAATATTCTTTTATCAGAATCGGTATTATTTTACAAAGAGTTTACCAACAATTTTAATTTAAATTTAAAAAAAATTAATATTAATTATATTTATTTTGTATTAATTATTTAATTAATTAAATTAATTAATAGTGAATATATTTTTAATTAATATATTTAATTAAATAGGATTAATTAGAATTAGAAGAATTAGAAATTAATTATCATTAATATATTTTATTCGAACAAAAATTTTTTTTACCAAGGTTTAGAATAATTTTTTTAAGAAAATGAAAAATCAAAACTCCATATGTATGAAAAAAATTAGACATTTAGTACTTCTAAGAGAATACTTTTCATTAAAATCTTCGAACATTTATTATTAAAAATTCTACTATTTAGATGAAAGTTTAATTATTATGTGAGACATCTTACTATTTTGTTAAAAAGTCATATTTTCTATAAAAAAATCAACTACTTAGTTGAACGAATTGGTTGAAATTATTATTTTTTTTCAAGATTCATCTCTTTGGTTGGAAATTTAACTATTTTTTCAGAAATTTATTTCATTTTTTAATTAAAATTAATTTTTTCAACTGAAAATTTAACAATTTCATTTTTTATTGAAAATTTTTCGTTTTTAGTTAAAAATTAAACTCTTCGGTTGAAAATACATGTTTTTTGTTGACAACTCATCTATTTTTGTAGAAAATTCATCATTTTGACGAAAATTTAACTATTTTGCTAAAAATTCTATTCTTTTTTTAGTTGAGAATTAATTTTATTCACTAAAAATGTAACTATTCAATTTTTTCTTGAAAATTCATATTTTCTGGTTGAAATTTCATTTCTCTTATTAAAAATTCGCCTTTTTTGGTTGAAAATTAATCTGTTTTGGTTGAACTCAACGGGTTTTTTATTTCAAATTAAAATCTTTTTTGGTTTGTTTCGTTGAGAATTCATTTTTTTTGGAAATTCAACTATATTGGTAGAAAATCAAACTACGTGGTTAAAACTTGAACTATATATTTCAAATATTAACTATTTTGTTAAAAATTAGTTTAATTATTAGTTAAAAATTATTTTTTAAACTTAAAATCGAACTATTACATTTTTTGTTAAAAATGTATCTTTTTCAGTTGAAAATTCAACGCTTTATTTGAAAATGCATGTACTTTGTTGATAATTCATATTTTTTTGTAGAAAATCAATCTTCTGGATAAAAGATCAACTTTTTGATAGAATTTTGAACATTTTCTGAAAAATTTATTTTTTGAAAGATTCTTAATTTTAGTAGAAAATTCATCTCTTTGGTTCGAAATTCAACTATTTTGTTGAAAATTTGTTTCATTTATGGTTTAAAATGATTGTTTTCAACTAAAAATGTAACTATTTTATTTTTTATTGAAAATTTTTCTTTTTTAGTAGAAACTTAAACTGTTCGGTTGAAAATTCATGTTATTTGTTGATAATTAATATTTTTTTTTTACAAAATTCATCTCTTCATTTCGAAATTGGACTACTTTGATAAAAATTCTTTTTTTTTTCGGTGAAAATAAATTTTATTCGCTGAAAATATCACTATTATATTTTTGGTTGAAAGTTTATATTTTCTAGTTGAAATTTCATTTATCTTGTTGATAATTCGTCTTTTTTGGTTGAAAATTCATCCATTTCGGTTAAAATTGCAACTTCTTGGTTGAACATTTACCTGTTTTGGTGGAACTCAACGGATTTTTTTATTTCAAATTAAAATCTTTTTTGGGTTTCACCAACGGGTTTTTTTATTTAAATTAAAAATTTTTTTTGGTTTGTTTCGTTGAGAATTTATTTTGTTGTTGTTGAAAATTCAACTATTCTGTAAATATCCATCGTTTTGGCTTGAAAATTCAACAATTTTGTAGAAAGTTAAGCTGTTCGTTTGCAAATTAACTTTTTTGTTTGAAATTCATATTTTTTGTTGAAAATTCAACTATATTGGTAGAAAATTAAACTATTTGGTTAAAACTTAAACTATATATTTCAAATATTAATGATCTTGTTAAAAATTGATCTTTTTCAGTTGAAAATTCAACGCTTTCTTCAATTTTTTGGTAGAATTTTGAACATTTTCTTGAAAATTGATTTATTTTTTTGAAGATTCATCATTTCAGTAGAAAATACATCTCCTTGGTTGAAAACTTAACTATTTTTTTTTTAAATTCGTCTTTTGGTATACAATATGTTTTTGTTGAACTCAGCGGTTTTTTATTTCAAATTCAAATCTTTTGTTATCTGTTTTATTGAGATTTTTTTTTTAATTCAAATATTTTGTAGAAAAATTGTCTTTTTGGCTGGAAAGTTCAACAATTTGGTAAAAAATTAAACTATTTGTTTGAAAATTAACTTTCTCGTTAAGAATTAATATTTTTGTTTGAAAATTCAACTACTTTGGTAAAAAATTAAAAAATTTGGTTAAAACTTAAACTGTTTATTTAAAAAGGTAAATGTTTTGTGAGAAATCCGTTTTTTTTTTCTGTTAAAAATTAATTTTTTTTTATCTGAAAATGTAGCTATTCCAATTTTGTCTTATTTTTGGTTGAAATTGTTTCCTTTATAGGGTGAATATTCAACTATTTGGTAGAAAAATAAATCTTCTTGATTGAAAATTCACCTTTGCATATTGATGATTAAAGTATTTTGTTAAATCTTTGTCCTTTTTGGTTAAATTCAACTGTTGAAAATTCGATTTTTTTTTGTTTTTCAGTCTTTTAAACTTAAAATTTAATGATTCCATTTTTGGTTGAAAATTTATATTTTTTAGTTGAAAATTCAAGTAATTCGTTGAAAATACGCCTTTCTTGGTTGAAAATAACTGTTTTCTAAAACATTTGACTTTTGAGCTTGAAAACTTAACTATTTTGTTTAAAATTCAACTGTGTTTGGTTCAAAATTCATGTGTTTTGTTGAAAATTCATATATTTGGTTGAGGATTCAATCTTTCCAAGTTAAAAATTCAGCTATTTGTTCAAAAATTCAGCTATTTTTTTGAAAGTTTAATTTTCTCCTTGGAAATTGCACTATTTTGTTAAAGCCATCTTTTTTTTTATCGAAAACTTCACTCTTTTTTGAAAACTCATCCTCTTGGATTGAAAATTCGTCTTTTATGGTAGAAAAGTCATCTTTCTTGTTTGAAAATTCATCTCTCTTGGTTAAAAACGAACTATTTTGTCAAAAATTCAACTATCTTTGAAAAAAAATTCGTCTTTTTCACTTGAAAATTCTTGTTGCCGTTAGTATATATGGAAAAAATGACATGAAAAAGTTTAATCGCACAATTAAATTGTTATTGTTATTTTATTTAATATTTTTTCGTTTTGTAAAAAAAAGTTATATGAAATATTCCCTCATCAAAATGATAATCTCTTAAAGCTAAACAAAAAAATATTTTAAAAAATACAAAAAGTTTAACAACATTTTTAAAAACTGATTGGAAAAATTTTCATCTCACATGTGTCGATTGAAAATAGTATTAAAATTACTCAAATAAATACTGAATTATAAAGAAAATAACAATAATAATAAATATAATGCGTAATTTAAAAATCTTGAAGCATTATTTTTAAGCGCAAAATTCAAGGCGTTTGAAATCGATCAACTGCAAATAAAAATTAATTTATGATTTTGAAAATTGAAGTGTAGTTTTATTTATAAAAATTTAACAATAATTTGCTTTGTATGACGATTCTAAATCTGTTCAAAATTAAACAGTTTACGGATTTTAACGTTAAAAATAAAAATATTGAACTGTTTTAATTCGAAAAAAAGCAAACGTCCGATTGAACTATATAGAATATTTTTAATTATCGAATAATTTTAAATTAATAGATTTCAAATTAAACGCTCTTATCCAATTCTAATTTCTTAAATAATTTTTCATTCGAAGATAATCCCTTTTTAACCCATTCGATTCGAAATTGCTTAATTAAAGAAAGGACGTTTCCTTAATATTCAGCAATATTGAACTGTTGATTTAAAATGAGTAATTATAAATCAAATATTAAAAACTAAATAATTTTAATCGGAATTTTTTCAAATTATAATTAAACTTGAGCTAAATTTAAACTTTAAACGATAGAATTTTAATTATTTCATTTTTTTTAATTCATTATTTTGAAGTGAAATTATTCAATTTTTATGTATAAATAACAATTGAACAATTATCTTATTATATAACAATTATTCATTTCAAACTAATTATTTAAATTTTCTGTTTTGGATCAAATTAAAAATCGTTTAATTTTTATTGTATCTAACTTAAAATTGCCTCATAATTATACAATTTTCAATATTAAGAAAGGTTTCGATCGATCCATTCTTCAATTTAGAGCATTGAAAATTATAGAGTTTTATATTTGTTTAACCAGAAATCTTTCAACTGTTCCATTTTTAAAAATCAAAAATTAGTTTTAATTTTAAATTGTTTTTAAGCTTCAATTTTGAATGTTAGAAATTTTAAAGATTTCTTTACTGAAAAGTGAAAAAAATTTCGGCTTGGAGAATTCGATTTGTTTAATTTCATTAATTTCAATGACCATGAATATTTTTATCCTCGGGAAAAACCCGGGAAATCATCGAAATTTTTTTCTTCTACTGTCTTTTGATTGGCTGGTAATAAATCTACGATGTTGAACTTATTACACGCATTTACCATTAAATTGTTCAATTTAATAATAAAAAATAATAATTTGACGCGGAAAATTTAAATTTATGATCGCAGATTTCAAAAAATTCCCGGATTTCCCGAATCGCTATTCCATTCCAGTTCCATTTTCTATCGATTAAATTTTTTATTCATTTTTAAGGCCATGTAACAATTATCCCATTCCTACTTTACCAAAAGTTTTTTCAACAACTCACGTCCACATGAATTGGAATATCAAGTTTAAAATTTAGGAAATTAATTAAAAGGCACTAAAAATGTTTATATGGTCCTACGTTTTTGGAAATACAAAAAATCCAAAAATTTCAGAAAAAAATGTTTGTAATTCCAAAAATTTAGAACCATACAAACTTTCTGTAGTTTTTTTCATTCGACGTCCCAAAATTTCAACTCGATACCTCAATTGATGTGGACGTGGACAAAATATTTAATAAATATTTACTTGAAAAATGTTTAATAAATATTAAAAATATTTGCTTAGAAAATATTTAATAAATATTAAAAATATTTACTTAAAAATATTGAATAAAAATTTAAAATATTTACTTAAAAAATATTGAATAAATATTTAAAATATTTACTTAAAAAATGTTTAATAAATTATTTTCATTATATAGAATGCCTCTCCGGATGTAGTGAAAGTCCTTGCGGCCAACAAATGCGATGCACCCTTGAACAGAGCAGTGGAAACAGAAAGGGGACAAAAAATAGCCGAAAATTTCGATATGCCCTTCTTCGAGGTTTCGTGTAAAGAAAACATCAATATTGAAGAAGCTTTTCTCACCCTCGCCAGAAGAATAAGAGAACAACGAGGTCGAAGGGTAATTGAAGAAAAAAAAATCAGATTTCTATTATTCTTCTCTCTAAATTATTTAAGACTATGTTGAGGGCTTAATAAATGATTCCTTTTTAAATTAATCAAATAATTAATTAATAATTAATTAAATAATTAAATCTATCCGAAATCTTTGCCAAATCTTTTATAAAATCTTTGAGATATCACTTCAACCTTTGTCAAATCTTTTTAAAATCTTCGAAAACCTTTACGGAATATTTGGTATTATTTGTGAAATTATGTAAATCTTTTTAAATCTTTCGGTAGTCATTGAAATATTGATCTTTTTATAATCTATCTGTAATCTTTGTGAAATATGTAATTGAAATCTCTCTGAAATCAGTTCAGTTCATATTTGAAATATTTTAGACATATTTGGTAATATTTGTAAAATTATTAAAATCTTTGGGAGATATTTATAAAATCTTCGAGAAACCATTACAATTTTGTAAAATCTTTGCAAATCTTTGCAACATATTTAAAGTTTTTGGTAATTTTTGTGAAATCTTTCGGAAATCATTGAAATCTTTGGGAATTCTTTAAAAATCTTTGCGAAATATTTTTGAAATATTCAGTAATATTTTTGAAATTATTGAAATTTTCGTGAAATGTTTTAGAAATGATTGAAGTCTTCACGAAGTCTTTTAAATATATACGAAATCATTGTGAAAACATTTAAATCTTTGAAATTTATTTGAAATCTTTGCGAAATCTTTAAAATCTATCTGAAATCTTTGCAAAATTTAACTGTTTCATTTTTGGTTGAAAACTTATCTTTCTTAGTTGAAAATTCAACTATTTATTTGAAAATTAACTTTTTTGTTGAAAATTAATATTTTCGTTTGAAAATTCAACTACTTTGGTGAAAAATGTAACTATTTAGTTAAAACTCAAACTGTTTATTTAAAAATTTAACTGTCTTGTTAGAAATCCTTTTTTTTCTGTTAAACATTTTTTTTAATGAAAAAGTAGCTATATTGATTTTGTACTATTTTCGGTTCAAAATTTCTCTTTTCTGCCTTTTTTAGTTTAATTCAACTGTTAAAAATTCGTTTTTTTTGTTCAGTCTTTTAATCTGAAAATTTAGTATTCTCGTTTTGGTTAAAAATTTATCTTTTTTAGTTAAAAATTAGCTAATTTTTTGGAAATTCATCTATTTCGATTGAAAATCAACTGTTTTCTAAAACATTCGACTTTTTAGCTTGAAAACTGAACTATATTGCTGAAAATTCAACTATTTGTTTCAAAATTCATGTATTTTTTTGAAAATTCATTTATTTTTTTGAGGATTCAAATTTGTTTTTAAAACTTCCATCTTTCTTCTTTGAATTCAACTGGTTGATAATTCGTTTTTTTTTAATAACTTTTTTTAACTCTGGATTTAAAAATATTTCCACGGATTTCAGACAATTTTTATATTTTTGAAAGCGGTCAAGGGATTTTGAGGGATTCCAAAGAATATGAAAAGATTAAACAAGTTTCAAGGGATTTAAAATAATTTTGTTATAGTTCTAAAGTTTTCAAGATATTTCCAGTAAATTTGGAAAATAAATTAAATTAAATCTGAAGGGATTCCTACAGATTCCAAAGATTTCAAGGGATATGAAGATATTCCAAGATATTTGAAGTGATTGCAAAAGGCTTTCATGGATTTCAATTAAATTTCAATTAAATTTCAAAGGAATTAAAAGAAATCGTTTCTTTATAGTTTCTCTACTTTTACATAAATTCCTTCGAAATTTTTGTATTATTTATTTCAATACTGATTATCCTATAATTGTTTCCGATATAGTAATTTTCTATGATAAATTTCCTATAATCCACGTACTATTTTGCAATCCCATGCAATCCTGCAATCTAATGTACACGAAAAATATGTACTTATCTGATTCCTACTTTACCGAAATTTTTTTCCCAACAACTCACGTCCACACGAATTGAGGTATCAAATTGAAAAGAAATTATATAAAAGGCACTAAGGAACATTTGTATGATTTTAAATTTGTGGAACTACAAAAAACCTTTAATTTTTAACAATGTTTGCAATTTTTTATATATTTCCTGAAATTTAGGAATGATTAATTAAATCAAAAATTAACCATTGCATCTTTTATTTTAAATTTATCTTTTTTTGTTGACAAATCAATCATTTGGTTGAAAATTTATGTGCTTTAATGTCTCTTTCAATTGAAAATTAATCGTTTTTTAAACAATTTATATTTTTGGTTGAAAAATGATCAAAAATGTAAAATTTTTTGTTTCTTTTGCGTGAAAATTTCTTTTTTTCAGTTCAAAATTCATCTTTTTTTCGTAGAAAGTTCTTCTTCTTGTTTGAAAATGAATCTATTTTGGTTAAAAATTAATTTCAATGGTTGAAAATGTAACTATTGTGTTGAAAATTTGTTTGTATTCTTTGGTTAAAAATTAATTTTTTAAAGTGGAAACTTAAATATATGCTAAAATATTCAGTAAAAAATGTATTTCTTTTTAGTTGAAAATTCAACTTTTTGGTAAAAATGAGTTTTTTTGTTATTAAAAATTAATTAAATGAAAATTTTAATATATTCTTTTTGTTTGAGAAGTTTTTTTGTTGAAAATTAATTTTGTTTTTGTTGATAATTCAACTATTTTGGCAAAAATTAGTTTTTTTGTTGTTAACAATGAATTAAATGAAAATTTTAATATGCAATTTTTGGTAAAACATTTATCTGTTTCAGTTTAGTTAAATATTCGCGCCTTTGTGTTGAAAAATCATTTCTTTGGCTGACAATTTAAATATTTTTTTCTTTTGCTTGAAAATTCATCTTTTTCAGTTGAAAAATCATTTATTTTGGTTAAAAATATATTTCTTTGGTTGAAAATACATCTATTTATGTTAAAAAATCATTTCTTTGGTTGAAAGTTGAACTATTACGCTGAATTTTTTGTTTGTTAAAAATTAATTTTTTGAACTGAAATTTTCAGTTAAATTTTTTTTTTTAGTTTGAAAATCCGTCTTTTTGGTAGAAAATTATTCTTCTTATTTAAAAATTAATTTTGTTTTTGTTAAAAACTTAACTATTTAGATAAAAATTTTTTTTTGTTTAAATTGTTTAAAAATGGTTGAAAAATTAGCGATTTTTTGAAAATTACTGATTTTGTTGGAAATTATTTTTGTATTAAAATTATTTTTTTAACTGAATAATATTCAGTTCCCATTTTTTTTAATTCATCTTTTTAAGTTGAAAATTAATTTACTTCCTTGAAAATCAAACTGTTTTATTGAAACTCCTTTTGCGATTCCAAATGTTTTTTTTTACTGCAAATCAAACTATTTCCTTTTTGGTTGTAAATTTATCTTTTTTAGTTGAAAATTCAACCATATGGTTGAAAATGGATGTATTTTGTTGAAAATTCGTCTTTTTTGGTAGAATATTATTCTCCTTGTTTGAAAATGGTTGAAAATGTATGGATTTTGTTGAAATTTTTATTTGAAATTAATTTTTTTAACTATACCATTCCTGGTTTGAAATTTAACTATTTTGTTCAACATTGTTTTTTTTTGCTGCAAGGAAATTAAAAAAAAATTCATCTTTTTCTTGAAAATCATTTCTGTACTGAAAATTTAATAATTCAATTTTTATGTTTAAAAATTTAACTATGTGGTTGCATATTCATATATTTTGTTGAAAATTCATCTTTTTGGTAGAATATTATTCCCTTTTAAAATTCATTTTTCTGATTGAAAATGTAACTAGTTTGTTAAAAATTCGTCTGAATATTATTCTCCTTGTTTAAAATGGTTGAAAATGTACGCATTCTGTTGAAAAAAATAATTTTTTTAACTATATCATTCTTGGTTAAAAATGTAACTATTTTGTTAAACATTCTTTTTTTTGGCTGCAATGGAAATTTACAAAAATTACCTTTTTGATAGAAAATTATTTGATTGGAAATTCACCTTTTTGATTAAAAATTTATTTTTTTGGTCGGAAATTTAAATGTTTTGTTAAAACTTGATTATTTTTTTTTTTTTTTTTGAAAACTATTTATATTCTGAAAATTTAACTATTCCATTTTTAGTTAAAAATTAAACTTTCTGGTCGAATATTCATAATATATTATATTTTGTTGGAAATTCGTCATTTTCAGTAGAATATTATTCTCCTTGCTCGAAAATGGTTGAAAATTTACGGATTTTGTTGAAAAAATGAATTTCTCCAACTATATCATTCTTGGTTAAAAATTTAACTATTTTGTTAAACATTCTTCTTTTTCGGCTGCAAGGAAATTTAAAAAAAAATCATTTTTTTTTGTAGAAAACTATTTGATTGAAAATTCACCATTTTTATTAAAAATTTATTTGTTTGGTCGAAAATTCCAATATTTTGTTGAAACTTCGTCTTTTTGGTTGCAAATTATTTATACACTAAAAATTTAATTATTCCATTTTTAGTTAAAATTTTAACTATGCGGTGGAATATTCGTATATTTTGTTGAAAATTCATCTTTTTGGTAGAATATTATTTGATTGAAAATTCACCTTTTTGATTGAAAATTCATTTGTTTGGTCGAAAATTTAACTATTTTGTTGAAACATGTTTTTTTTTAAAATGATTTATGTACTGAAAATTTAATTATTCCATTTTTAGTTAAAAATTTATTATGTGGTCAAATATTCATATATTTTGTTGAAAATTCATCTTTTTTGGTAGAATATTATTCCCTTTGTAAATTCATTTCTTTGGTTAAAAATTTAACTATTTTGTTAAACATTCTTTTTTTTTTAATGCAAGGCAATTTAAAAAAAAAAACTTCTTTTGGCTAGAAAATTATTTGATTGAAAATTCACCTTTTTGATTGAAAATTCATTTGTTTGGTCGAAAATTTGAATATTTTGTTGAAACATGTTTTTTTTTGTTGAAAAGTATTTATGTACTGAAAATTTAATTATTCCATTTTTAGTTAAAAATTTATTATGTGGTCAAATATTCATATATTTTGTTGAAAATTCATCTTTTTTGGTAGAATATTATTCCCTTTGTAAATTCATTTCTTTGGTTGAAAATTTAACTAGTTTGTTGAAAATTCGTCATTTTTGGTGGAATATTATTCTCCTTGTTTGAAAATGATTAAAAATTTACAGATTTTGTTGAAACAATTAATTTTTTCAACTATATCATTCTTGGTTAAAAATGTAACTAATTTGTTAAACATTCTTTTTTTTTTTTGCTGCAAGGAAAATTAAAAAAATTACTTTTTTGGTAGAAAATTATTTGATTGGAAATTCACCTTTTTGATTGAAAACTTATTTGCTTGGTCGAAAATTAAAATATTTTGTTGAAACTTCGTTTTTTTTTTTTTTTTTTTTTTTGTTGAAAACTATTTATGTACTGAAAATTGAACTATTCCATTCTTAGTAAAAATTAAACTATGTGGTCGAATATTCATAATATATTATACTTTGTTGGAAATTCATCTTTTTTGGTCGAATATTATTCCCTTTGTTTGTAAATTCATTTCTTTGGTTGAAAATTGAACTATTTTGTTGAAAATTCGATTTTCTTTGGTTTATATAATTATTTCGTTTTTTTTTTTTACTTGGAAATTTTCCCTTTTAGTTGAAAATTTGAACTTTGTATTTGAAAATTCATCGTTGTTGGTAGACACAATTATTCTTCTTGTATAAAAATTCATGTATTTTGGTTATCGTCAAAATCCTTTTTTTCCAAATTATTAAAAAAATACAGTTTTGTCCTATGCCCCGCTCAATCTGAAATACCTAATTTTTCAAAATTTCGAAGTGAGTAGTTGCGCAAAAAATGCCGGTAAAGTAGGAATCGAATAAATATCACATGGCCTTAATAAAAAAAATTTCTTATCCAGGCAAGTTTGTTCGAGGCTTCTGAAAGGGAAGGTGCCAGCAGTGTCATAAAGGCTCAGTCACCATCGCAGCAAAGTGATTCCTGGAAATGCTCTTGTTAGCCTAAATAATTATTTTTCGAACAGCTCCAACTGCAAAAAGCATCGAAGCTCACGAAAATTTGATCTAGATCAATATCGATCAACATTTTATCTCCGAAAGGGACTGCAAATGAATTTTTATATTATCGCCTAAGGTTTTTTGAAATAGGTCGACAAAAAAGTTCTGAAAGCTGGAAAATAAGAGGAACATAACGTTAAATCACTTTTAAGATAGATCAGTGAATTGCACAAAAACATACTTTAATCTTTGAAATTTTCGTATGGAATATGGCTTTTGATATTCGCCTTTTTAAGGCCATGTCATACTAACCCGATTCCTACTTTACCGATATTTTTTCGTGAGTTTTCGCGAAAGAATGTCGGTAAGGTAGGCATCGGGTGTCACATGGCCTTAAGTGTAAATCAAGTTTCTGAAGTGTATTTCAGTCTTAACAATTTTTTATGACGAATAAGAATTGTAGTGAGATTTTTTAAGGCCTAAGGAGTTATAAAGCGAAAGGCTCCAGAGTAAGTTATGTATCAAGGTATCTGATCGAAAGACTTCATCAAGCGCATTGTGATCACCGTCAGAATTGAGACTATCGAGAGATGAAGCCCAAAATTTTGTTTGAAATATCCAAAGAAACCATCTCAAATTTTAAAAATACATTTACAAATAAATTGCCTAATCAAATTTGAAGATTTTATACACTTTTCGAATTGATTTTCATAATTTAATTGATTGAAAGGTGGGTCTTTGGATATTTTGAGCAGAAAGTCATCTCACTGAGGACCATTCGAAGAGTTGAGAGTAATTATAATAAATTTCGATACATCTGTTAAGGGCATGTAGCAGTCATCCGATTTCTACCTTACCGACATTTTTTTGATGATCGTATGTGCACAAGAAATGAGATTCAGATTTAAAAATTTGAGAAAATAAGTAAAAGGCACTAAGGAACGTTTATGTAGTTTTAACTATTTATTTAAAAAAAAATTATGAAACCTTTTTGGTCGAAAAAAAAGTCGGTAAGGTAGGAATCGGATAACTTTTACATGCCCTTAAGCAAGAATATGCAAGGAAATTTCTTACTGAAAGATGATTTGCGAAAGAATTAGTGATTGAGATTTGAATTTGGAAGCTATGACAATATTGGAAAAAGTTATCTTTAAGGTCATGTAATAGGTAATACTTACTCAATTCCTATTATACCGACATTTTTTCGCAACAACTCACGTCCTCACAAATAGAGAAATTTTTTTGTAACTCTAAAAATTGAGGACCATACAAACGTTTCCTAGAGTTTTTCACTGAATTTTCCAAATTTTCAATTCGTGTTCGGTGTGGTCGGTAAATTAGGAATCGGGTAGCCTTCGACATGGCCTTATCCAAAATCTGTATTAAATTTTTCAGGGTGGCCGTTTTGATGAAAAAAAATCCCGGTTAGCAAACATTTTTCACGGTCAATGAAATAAAAAAATTCGAACTCTAAAGCAAAAAAATTTTCCATTTGAAGTAATAAAAACAGAGCTGCAAATTAAAGCACCCAAAGTTGAACTCTTGAATTTTAAAATTTCATAATTGAAGTTTAGAAATTTTGTAAATCAAATACTTTGTATTCAGATTCTTAATAATTTACACGTATAAAATGGAAACTACTAGCACTTTTTAACAGAACAATTTTTAATTAATTGCAGTTAAACTACCAAATTGAAATTTTAAACTTATATAAATTGTAAAGTTCAAAGATGCAGATTCAGTTTCAAAAATATAAATCCACTTTATCATTTTTAATGCTCTAAATTAAAGAATCAATCATTGAATTAAATTTTTTTTTCAAAATTGTATAATTTTAAGCAATTTTAAGCTAGAAATATTAAAAATTGAACACTTTTTTTATATGCTGAGCACTTCTTAAATTAAGAGTTAAATTATTTTTACTTTAAATAGTATAAAAATCTTAAAAATTATTCAAAATTTTATTTCAAAATCTTGAACAATCTACATGTTGTTTTACATATTTTTCACATTTTTAAATTATTTTAAAAATTTTTCAGAACTTCTAAACATCTTTTAAAATGGTTCGAATTTTTCCTAAATTTTGTTTTTAAATCCTCACAAATAAAAAAAAAATCCTTAAAATCTTCCACATTCATTTTTGACAATTTTGTAAATATTTCTAAATGTTTTTAAATATTCTTCTGACACTAATTTTTCAAAATAAAAAATCATTTTCAATTTTTCTAGGAATCTTAAGGAAATTATTTGCATTCTTTTAAAGCCTTTCACGATTCTTAAAAACCTTTTACATTTTTTATTCGAAGTTTGCAAAAATCTATATTTTGTTTTAAATTAGGTAGTGGGATATTTGCACCGAAATTTCTGTAAGAATAGCCAGATTTTTTTGGTTCGTTTAAATTATTTGAAATCATTTCAAATTTTTAAATAATTTTGAATTGTTCGAAACTTCTAAAAATTTCTTCAACTTACTCGAATTTTTTCTAAGAATAATAGGTGCTCAATTGTTATTTATACATCAAAATTCAACAATTTGACTAACAAATTAAGTTTTTTTTTTTTTAATAGAACAATTAAAAATGTAAAGTTTAAAGTTTAGTTTTTTTGTTTTTAGATTTATAAATATTAAGTAATTATTCTTTTTCTTAATATAAAAATTTCAAATTGAAAGGTTTAAAAATGGAACATTTTAGACTGAAATAATATTTGAAATTTAATAAAATCCTTTAATTATGAATATATTATTCTTACTTTCCAATTAAAACAGTTTAATTTTGAACATTAAAATCTGAAAAAAAATTAAAGTTGTCAACAGATTCCGAATCGTCTTGTAAAATCAATTATTATTCACTTTTTAATCCTGAAAGTACAGTTAAATTTTAAAAATCATTAATTAATTTATATTCATAGTTGATCAACTAAAAATATTTATCCAAAATTTTCGATCTCAGACGTTTCTAATTAATTGTTTGATTAAAAATTAATTTTTAATTGTTCAAGTCTTTAAAACTGCATTTTAAAATCTTTTGATTAAAATGTACGCTTAAAAATCAAAATGGAAAATTTTTAAAGTGAAAGATTTTCGAAATGGGCATTCTAAACTGAATGATATAATTGAAAAATATAACTATTTAACTAATTATTTAAAAAACGGTTAAAATCGAAGTTGGACAGTTTTTTTTCTAAAAATTTTTCAAATTCCCGGTTTCCTGGTTCAGCGGCCACCCTGATTTTTACATTTCGGTAAATGAAAAAGCAAAATATATTCCAAATATTCTTGCGCAAAAGCCTCAAGATATTGAAAAATGCGCTAATCTGGGATTGTTGAACCCAAAAAGTATTCTTATTGCTTAGGAAGTGCGTGCAAAAATTGCACGATCGCACAAACGTAATTTCGTAGACATACATGTACGTAGAATTGTTGTTCTCTCAGTAAAAATATTCGTTTATGCTGGCAGAAACACAACGCCTTTATTGTGCCTATAAACGAATGTAAAAAAATATATTAAGGCCATGTAATATTTACCGGATTCCTACCTTACCGACATTTTTTTCACAACAAATTACATCAGGGCATTTTCGATAGATTGAAGTTGAAATTAATTTTATTATTATGGTTAAAAATGGCAACTATTTGGTTAAAAATTAATCTGTTTTGGTTGAGGATTTAAACTACTTCGTTGAAAATTCATATTTTTTTATTGAATTCAGCTATTTTTGGTATAAAATCAAAATCCTTTTTGTGGTTGAAATATAATATATCACGTTTTTCGTTGAGAATTAATCTTTTTTGGTAGAAAATTCAACTACTTAGTTGGAAATGGAACTACTTTGTTAAAAATTTATTTATTCGGTTGATGATTCATCATTCTGGTTAAAATCTCCCTCTATTGTTTAAAATTTAATTCTTTTGTTGACAATAATGATTCCTAGATGATAATTAATTATTTCAACTGAAAATTTAACTCGTACATGTTTGATTTAAAATTTATCTTCTTAAGTTGAAGATTCAAATTTTTGGTTTAAAATTCCTGTATTTTGTTTGAAAATTCAAATTTTGTGGGAGAATATTTCATTTTTTTGGTGACTAATTCATCTTTTTGGTTGGAAATTCCTTAAAAAATTAAAATATTTGTTTGAAAATTGATGTACTTTGTTAAACAATTAATCTATTTTGTAAGAGAAATTATATTATCGGTTGAAAATTGATCTTTTTGGTTGGAAATTTGTTTTTTTTTCTCATTTAGAATTAATTCTTTGAACTGAAAATATAACTGTTCCATTTTTTGTCGATAATTTATCTTTTTTGATAAAAATGTAGTCTTCTTGGTTAAAAATTATACTGTTTCGTGGAAAATTTACTTTAATTTGATTGGAAATTAATTTTTTTACTGAAAATTTAAATAGGTATTCTATTTTTAGTTGAAAATTTATCTGTTTTAGGTTAAAATTCAACTATTTGTTGACAATTCGTTTGTTTTTTGTTTGAAAATTTATTTTAGGGACTGAAAATTATTCTACTTTATTTTTGGTGGAAAATTTATCTTTTTAGTTTGAAATTCATGTATTTGGTTGAAAATTCACTTCAACTATTCCATTTTTTGTGGCAAATTTACCTTTTTTGATAGAAATGTAATCTTTTTCGTTAAAAAATTATCTGTTTAGTAGAAAATTTAATGAATCTATTTTTTAAAGAATTAATTTGGCTAAAAAGAAAACTATTTGGTTGAAAATTCTTTTTTATTTGTTGATAGAGAAAATTCATGTTTTGGGTTGAAAAATCCACTATTTGGTCAAAAATTCATATTTTCGGTTGAAAATTTATATTTTTAGTTGAAAATTAATTAATTTCGCTGAAAATTCGTTTTTTTAATACACTTCTGTAACTGGAAATTGAAATATTATATTTTTGGTTTGTAAATTTATCTTTTTTAGTTTAAAATTAAATTATGTCGTTAAAAAATAATTTTTTTGTTATACAAAAAATCACACTTTTTTCTTAGTTGAAAATTATACTATTTCGTTTAAAATTTACTTTAATTTTATTGAAGATTAATTTTTTCGGTGAAAATTTAACTATTTTTTGAAAATCCGTCTTTTTGGTGAAAAAGTTCTCTCATTGGTTGAAATTTCATCTTTTTGGTTAAAAATCAATTTCTTTGCTTGGGAATTTTACTGTTTTGTTGAAAATTCGTTTGTTTTTCGGTTGAAAATTCATTTTACTAACTGAAAATTATTCGACTTTATTTTTGGTGGAAATTTATCTTTCTAATTTAAAATCAATGTACTTGGTTAAAAATTAAATTTTTTGTAATTGAAGATTCATCATTTTAGTTGAAAAATCACTTGAAATATTCCGAGAATTATTCTATTTTTTGTTAAGAATTCATTTCTTTTATTGGAAAAAAACTATTTAGTTGAAAATTCGTTTTTTTTTGTTGATAGAAAATTCATCTTTTGGATTGAAAAGTCTACTATTTGGTCAAAGTTTAATATTTTTGTTTAAAAATTCATCATTGTGGTTAAAAATTAATTTCTTCGGTTGAAAGTTCATTTCTTTTCAGTTGAAAATTAATTTTTTTTTTCAACTGAAGATATAACTATTCCATTTTCGCTTGAAAATTTATTTTTTCAGTTAAAAATTAATTACTTTGACTGAAAACTCGTTTTTTTTTTAAATATTCTTCTAACTGCAAATTTTAAATATTATATGTTTGGTTTGTAAATTTATCTTTTTTAGTTTCAGATTGAATTATTTTGTTGAGAATACATTTTTCTGATTGAAAATTGATTGCCCCAACTGATAATTTAATTTTTATATTTTTTGTTAAAAAATAATTTGTTTCAATGGAAAAAAAAATATCTTGTTGAATTTTTTTTTGTTGGACATTTATTTTTCTGACATTTTAACGATTCTAATTTTGGTTGAAAATTGATTTTTTTTAGATGAAAATTCGTGTGATTTGTTTAAAATGAGTCTTTTTGATAGAAAATTAATGTTTTGAGCTGAATTTAAAGCGATGCATTTTCCCGCGAAATTTAAACAATGTAATTATTATTAATAAAAGTAGAAAATAAGATTTTTAAATCCTAATTAAAAATGCTCATTAAATTCTAAAAGCACATAAAGGTCGAGCATATTCTCATGCTCGTGAGAATTTCTCCGAGCACTTAAACTCTTTAGAACACTATTTGTGTGGCCCTAAATTTTAGAACTGCAAACGAAAAATATTTTTGAAAAATTATTGGAAATTTTATTGTTATATTTCCAAAAATTTAGGACCATAGAAACGGTTTTTAGCCTTTTATTAAATTTCCCAAATTTTCAACTCGATATATAAATCCATGAACGTTAGGTGTTGCGAAAAAATGTCGGTAAGGTAGAAATCGATTTAGTATCACATGGCCTGAGGCTGCTTTATATAATTAATCGTACATTTTAATGAAGGCAAAAATTTTTAGATTGGCCTGATCCCAAAATTTGGAAGAAAGCACTGTTTGTTTTTAGAGAATTAATATCTAAGGTAGTGTTGGATAATTTCTTGTGAATGTTTAGTAGAAACTTGGTTCAAAGATATTTTACAATATCTCCAATTTATATTTCTATTAATTTTTAATAATTGTTGAAATAATTTCGCAGCAAATATTAACTTAGCGAATCTGTACAAAGACTTTGAATTTCGAAAAATCAAGTTTCCATATGAAATTGAAAATTGGTAATCGGGTTAAAGTGCAATAATTACTTCTCTACGATTTTCTTTTTTTAAATCAACGCGGGTTCGTTGATTTTGAACAAAAGTAAAGTAAAAACCAGAGCTGGACTTTGGTTGAGCTTTTATTTTTGCTAAATTTCTATGCTACAGATTTGTTTCTCATCTTTTTATTTTGAGAGAACATCACCATGTTTTTTTGTACATTTTTTCTCGATGTTAATGTTTTTTTCGAAAGCTTCTACACTGAAGCACCATAATAATTGCAGTATTCATTAAAATTACAATACGCTGAATTTTCGGCGTAATATTAGTTTTTAACTTTATAGAAAAATTATTGTACCATTTCATATACTTTAGTCAATAAAGATGCACACTTTTTACTCGATTTGTATAAATATTACTATAAATATTATTATAAATATAAATATTAACATTATTTGTTTAGGGTGTCCAATAGACAACGAAATTTTGGACTTTTTAGAACGCGAGGGTAAAATTTCATACCCTTTTTTGAAAAAATAATCTATTATATTTTTTTTTAGACTTTTTAGAAAAGATTTAGAGGTCGCGGCGAATTTTGTTGTCTAGAAATTGATGGGAATAATTGAGAATTATTTTACTCGTAATTACAATAAATAAAAATAATTTAGGTAGTTTAGGTAAAGATATAATTTTTATTTATTGTAATTAAGAGTAAAAAAAATTAATATCGGGGGGAAAAATCGAAGCGAACTTTAAATCTTTTTTTTTTTTAATCTAATAAAAAAATAGGGAATTTTTTTCATAAAAAAAATGAAATTTAACCCTCGTGTTTCAAAAAATCGAAAACTTGATTTTCTGCTAGGCACCCTGGTGTCTACTCAAATTCTGACAATATGAAATTCTTTCCAGGTATCTCTATATTTTTCCAGATATAATTTTTCTTATGCGAAGCCATTCAATTATTAAGTATCGCATTTTTTAAGCAATAAAGGATGGTCCAAATAAGGGATTTATTTATTTTTTCTAAAATCGTTCCCTACGAATTGTTTTTCTTTTTTTGTTTCAAAATGTCTCCTGAATTTTGGCAGAATGAAACAAAATATTATTTTTCGGAAATTAAATAAAAGGCGCTAAAATATGTTTGTGTGGTTCTAAATTTTGGAATTTTTTTAAAAATCGTTTGAAATTTTGTTTTTATATTTCCAAACAATTTTATCCTTTTGTGTTCCAAAGTTAAATAGTCCATTAACAATAAATAATTAAAATATTCAACATATATTAATTTTCGGCAAAAAAAAAAGAATTTTCAGCAATATATATAGTTAGACTTTCAACTAAAGAGATGAAGCTTCAAGAAAAAATTAATTTTTAAC
>CAKNXH010072988.1:0-39327 GCA_932178445.1 Andricus quercusramuli | reverse complement strand
ATAGCCGGAGAGTCCGGGATCGATTCCTGCCGCCGGCATTTTTTTTTAATTTTTCTTTCAGTCGATTTTTCTTTCATTTCAATTGTCTATTAAATTTATTTAAATCAAGCTGGAATATTAATTTTTATCCATATTTGCATATGAAAAATTTGTATTTTTTCAACCTTTATCGCTTTGGAAGTGAATATTTCAAGAAGAAGTCAATGTCGTGACATTGTTAAAAAATTCTGACTTCTTGTGAAAGTTTTCAATTATGAACTATCACTTATTACTCTAATTTCAAAATATGAATATTGAAACAATAATAGAAAATATCTTTAATTTATATTATATTTTTGTGTCATTTTATTTCACTATTTCTTTATATTCGAATATTTATTTTATTCTTATTCTGCTATTTGATATATTTTATTGTTCTCTCATACGAAAATTATAATAACTAAAATATAAATGTTCAGTTGAATAAAAAATGAGAATTTTATATTAAAAAAAAATTTCCTTGTAGTGAAAGTAGTAAATGTGGAAAAAAACACTTTTTAGGTGGAAAAAATGAATATTTTGGCTGCATTCAAATAAATTTAATAGTCAGTTTGAAGCAGGAATCAAATGAAAAAATAAATAGGCAAAAAAATTTCGGCAGCTGGAATCGAACCCCGAGTTCCGGTTACAAATATGAGGCTCTAACGTTTGAAAGATACGAATCTTAAAAATTGAAGACTTTAATTTTGAAAAATCACAATCAAAAGTCATGTATTTTTCAAGTTTTGCAACTAAAAATTCTGTCATTTTGATGGTTCATAATTGAACCATGTTCAGTTTTGAAGATTCACAATTAAAAATTTGAATTTTATTCTTCAAAATTAGCAAACCTTAAAAATTTTGATTTATATATAATTAAAATTTAACAGATTTCAATTGTGATTGTTTAAGACTCTTTAATATTCATAATTTACAATACCAAATTTCGTAACTTTTAAGTTGCACAATTAAAAATTCTATGATTTTGATAATTTACAATCGAAATTTCTTCAATTTGGAAGATTTAGAAATGAAAACATGACTTTTTAATTCCAAAATCATCCAAATTCAAGAATTTTTGTGTACATATCTTTAAAATGAAAGATTTTTCAAATATAAATCTTCAAAATTTTTACATTTTTAATTTCAAACCCTAAAACTTAAAGAATTTTCAATTGTAAATCTTTAAAATTGAACTATTCAAAAAAAAAGATCCAAATTACATGCCATTAAAATATAGATCTTGAATATTAAATCATTTTTAATTCTTTTTTCTCAAATTCAAGAATTTTCAATTATAACACTTTAAATTTTCAGCCCTTTAAATTGCAAATCTTAAAAATAATAGTTTTAAATTTTGACGATTTTCAATTAAAAATTATGCAAATTTCAAGTTTTACAATTAATAATTCTGTAATTTTGATGCTTTTCACTCCAAATTTCTTCAATTTGGAACATTTAGAAATTAAAACTTGACTTTTCATTTCCAAAATTATCAAAATCATCCAAATTTAAGATTTTTTTGACATATCTTTAGAATTGAAGAATTTTCAATTGTAGATCTTCAAAATAGAATTGTCTGAAAAAAATGTTCCAAACTACATCTTTTCAAATATAAATCTGGGAAATTATTTTTATTTTATTTTTTTACAAATTCATGAATTTTCTATCGTAAAATTAACAAATTTGAAATTTTCAAATTGTCAATCTTTAAATTAAAAAGGTTTTAATTTTAACAAAATTGTATTAAAAAAAAATTCTTATTTTGATAATTTAAATTCGAAAGTTCCCAGTTTGACAGATTTAGAATTGAAAACATGACTTTCAATTTCCAAACCCATAAAAATGAATCAATTTTTATTTACAGATATCTAGAATAATTAGTTTTCAATTTAAAATCTTACAAATGAATGAGTTGTAATTTTTAACAATTTACAATTAAAAAGTAAGCGAATTTTACGTTTTACAATTAAAAAATCTGTAATTTTGGTGATTTACATTCGAAATTTTTTCAATTTGGAAGATTCAGAATTGAACACTTGACTTTTATTTCCAAAATCGCTAAATTCAAGATTTTTGTTTTATTTTTCATTTCTATGGTTTATTTTTTTATCTTTAAAATTGAAAAGTTTTCAAACGTAAATCTTCAAAATGAAAGAATTTTAAATTGCCTACTGTGCAATTTGAAGAATTTTCAATTGTAAATCTTCAAAGTTGAACTTTTTAAACAAAATTAATTAATGATTGATTCTTTTTATTATAAATTCAAGAACTTACAATTTCAACATTGAAAAATATCAGATCTTCAAATTCTGAATCTTTAAATTGAAGAAATTTAAATTTTGACAATTTAAAGTAAAAAATTCTGTAATTTTAAGGTTTTACATTCAAAACTTCTTCGATTTGGCAGATTTAAAATTGGAAACTTGACTTTTGAATTCCAAACCCATTAAAACTTATGAATTTTTACATATTAATAAAAATTGAAAACTCTTTAAAATGGATCTGTTTTTGGTTTTGACAATTTTCAATTAAAAATTTTGAAAATTTTAAGTTTCATTATTGAAAATTCTGTAATTTTATTGATTTGCATTCGAAATTGCTTGAATTTGGATGATTTATATTTGAAAACTTGACTTTTGATCATTAAAATAATCAAAATTTAAGAAATTTAATTCATCTATCAAATTACAAATTTTTTTTATTTCGAACTATAAATATCCAAAATAAGTTAACGAATTTTTAATATTTTCAAAATAAAAAGATAAACATTACCAATTAAACATTCTTCATCATATTGCAAAACATATTTCAGCTGTTTATTCTGTGTGAATTCTTAATATTATTAAACTAATAATGCAACAAGAACCAAAAAGAAAATTGTGTTTTCATAAAATTATTTTCCTCTCGCACAAGAAATGTAAAAAAATGTAATTTCTAAGAAGGTACATGAGAAATATGTGCTATAATGCAAAAAATATTTGTTTTCAGAGTCGGGGAGACTGGAAACTGGAATGAGATGGATGGAATAGAAACCCCAGACAACAACACTACCTACACGATAGAAAATTTATTCCCCTACACCGTTTACAGTTTTCGAGTAGCTGCTGTCAACGCCAAGGGTCGCAGCAAACCAAGTCGCGAAACTTTCTACATAATTACCCTCCGTGAAGGTAAACAACAATTTAATATAACCCTAAAAAAATCAGTCGAAGTAGGCATTCAAACCTTCCCCTCCCATACTCTTTCTTCCCTACTCCCCCTACATTCCCCTACTTACCCGCCCCTTAATTGCACTTTACCCCTTCTCCCAACTCCTCCTATACTTCCCCCTCTCCTTGCTTTCCTTGCTAACGCTCTCCTTCCCCTACTTTTCTTCACACGTCCTGACTCCCCCCTCACTCACTCTTATTTGTAATCATTGCCCCTACTTTCCTTCACTTATACTCACTTTTTCTACTACCTCTCCCTAATTCTTCCTACTTCCCCTACCATAGTTTCCTCCACTTCCCCATCCCTCATCACCGATTTTCTCTCACTTCCCCTCCTTTCCTTTCACGCACTTTCTTTTATTTTCCTTCCCTTATTCCCCTTAATTACCCTCACTTCCTCCAATCCTCTAATAATGATTGAAACAGTCGCAAAAAGAGGTTTCGTACCCTATTAAGACCCTAATTAAGTTGTTTAACTCTGCCCCTGCTATACTTTCCCTCCACTACTCTCCCTTGATTTCGGCTACTTTCCCTCCCCTCCCATACTTTTCATCCTATCACTTCCCATAATTTCCCTTCTCTTACTCCCCCTTACTTCCCTTCTCACTTCCCATCCCTTCCCATTTTTCTCCCTCCTCTACTTCTCGACCCCTTACTTTCCTTCCCGTACTTCCACTGCCCTACTCACCCTTATTTTCCTACTACTTCTCCCTTCAATTTTCCTTCCTTACCTGTCCTTCGTTTAGTCCTCTCACTCCCCTAGTCCTCTCACCTCCTCACTTCCCTCCTCCTCACTTTTCCTCTTATCGCTTTTCCACGCTTCCCTCCCCTCACACCTAATTCCCCTACTTTCCCCTAATTCATAAATAAGTAATTTACACCATGAGGAAATTTATTTCTGGGTGTTTCTGAACATTCTCGATAGAAAAGAAAAAATTAATTGTAAATCATTTTTTTAATTTCAGGAAATAATTCTGTTCTTAACATTTTGCTATGAAACTATAATTTGTTAACTTTTTCACTCCTTCAAAGAGATAGGGGAAATGAAATTATCAACGAAAACATAGTAGTGTTGAAAAAATGTACCGTTACCGATAATAAAGTTTTTGGAAAAATTGAAAATGATGTAGGTTTTATTTTTGAATATTAATTTCAAGTTTGCAAATTTTGAAAATACTTCAAACAAATCTAAAAGATTTCAAGACCATTTTTTTCAATTTTGCAGAATTCAAAAAGTTTCTAGAAAAACTTTCAAGCACTTCAAAAGGTAATTGTAATTTTTGAAGAGATTCAAAAATATTCAAAATCTTCCAAAGATTTGAAAAATTTAAAAAAAGGTCTCACGAGAACAAAAAAATGTTTTCAGATTCCTGGGTAAATTTTAAATGATTTATTTTTTTGACTCATTAATTTTAAAGTTAAAAGATTTCTCGAAATGTGGAAAAAAACACAAATTTCGAAAATTATTTAAAATTTGAAAAAATGATGAAAAATTTCAAATTATTGTTTATTTAAACAAATTGTTATTTAAAAAACGTTTAAGAAGATTTCAAAACTTAGCAATCGATTTTTAACAATTTTGACCGGAAATGGGAAAGATGTTAAGACAATTCTTTTTATTTTTGAAGGTTTTTCAAGATTTTATGAATCATTTTAATAAGTTCAAAATATATTTAGGAATTTTAGTTGTGAAAATTTTAGGCATAATTTAAATCAGTTTGAAAGATATTTAGAAATTTCAGAAGTTTTGACGAGATAAACCAAAATTTTAACTGAGAGATTTCCGAAAATGTATCAACTTTCTTTTTTCATTTTTTTCCAAACTACTAGAATTTTATAATACGTTTTGAACTAACTTGAGTTTTCCCTCAAATTTTCTGAACATTCTGTAAAATAAATCATTTTTCGTAAAAATTGTCTATACAATTTTTCAACATATCAGAAATTTTCAAAGATATTTTCAAATTTTCTCAAAAATCTTAAGGAACTTGTAATTATACAACATTGAAGACAAATAATCTTAAAAAATAAGTAGTTTTTCGAAATTTTTATCCTATAGTCAAAATTACTTTTGAAATGTTTTTGATTCAAAATTGAAATTTTTGGTTAATTGAAATATCAACTATTACATTTTTGTTGAAAATTAATCTTTTTATTTATTTTTTCTAGAATTGGACTATTTTGTTGAAATTTTGATTTGTCATCTGAAATCTACAAAAATCTTCTCGTATTTTTTCGAAAATCTCATCAAAATTAAATTTATATAACCTCAACAAAAATCAACAAATAATTTGAAAAAAATAAAGATTTTCGAAAATTTGTTTTGTATTAAAAATTATTTAGCCCCTCAAATCAAAACATTACACGCTAGTTCAATGAAAATATTATTCATTTATTATTTATTTAATATTATTTTGTGATCAAGTAACTTTTTTTCATACAGTATCATGCTCCTCTATACAGAGGATTTATAAACTGTTTTTTATTGAAAATTAAAATCTGTATTATTTCAAATATCAACTATTACACTTTTTGTCTATAATCCATAATTTTTCATATAAAATTCAACTTAATGGTCAAAAGTTTAACGATTTAATTGAAAATTCATTATTTTGGTTTAATATTCATCATTTTAGGTAAAAATTGAACCGTTTCGTTGATAATTCTTCTTTTTTGGTAAAAAATTAATTTTCTCAGTGGAAAATTTATGTTTTGTTAGAAATATAACTGTTTCGTTAAAAAAACTGTTTTACCGAATATTCGCCTCTTTGGTAAAAATATAATCTATTTTGTGTAAAAATTCTATTGGTTGAAAATTAACCTTTTTGGTCGAGGATTCAATTATTTTGTAGAAAATATATTTTTCTTGGACGATTTCAACTGTTTTTATTTAAAATGAAAATCATTTTTTGTTGAGACATTAACTATTTCATCTTTTGTCGAGAATTTGTTTTTTAGTGAAAAATTAACAACTTGGTTTAAAGTTGAAATACTTTGTAAAATCTTTATTTTTTGGTTGAAGCTTTATCATTTTAGTTAAAAATTAACTTTTTCGTTTGAAGAAAATTCAGCATTTTGGTTAATAATATTTGAAATCTTCAGGAATCTTTCCGTATTCTCTTAAGAATCTTATAAAAATTATATTTATACAACCTTGAGAAAAGAGAGGCTCTGCTCAGTCAAGCGTGACAAAATACAGTCTAAATTCCACACTCTCAACGCGTTAGTTTCATCAGGTTGCATCATGCGTCCAAATCCAACAAAAATGATTCCAGCAGCCCTGCTTGTTTACGTTCGAATTCCCCCCGATTTAGGCTAAAGGCCACGGCCGGAACCGATCTTATATCGGGAGTTGAGACTATAAAAAAAGTATCTTTGTTATTTTATGAACAAGTATCTTTTTTTCATAAAGTATCACACTTTTCTGTGTAGAGGATACTTTTTCCACTTTTGCGAACAACTCCCTGAAGAGCTAAGTGGAACCGGGAGTAATAAAAGGAAAAAGCATTACCTGAGAAGGTGCTATTAATTGGAACCGAACGTTTGGTGTAAGTTGTGGGTTGCCAGAGTAGAGTGTTAACCAAAGGCAGTTTCCACGACTTCATTTACGAGAAGCTTCTCGCTTTTTTCTTGCATTCGAGCGAAAAGTGTATATAGGCAAAGGTACACTAATTGCAGTGGATGCAAAGAGCGCCAGGTGACGCTTAATTCAACAAGCGACACACTAGAAACTGTCCGGAAGAAAGTAGGTTGAGCAGGTCGCGAAAGCAAAGTTGTTTTGAATCCTGTTACTCTTTAGAGTTCAAATTAAGAAGTGTTACACAAATTCAAGTCACGCCTCCACTAAATGATGGTTTTTGGACACTTCTAAAAGGTTTTCAGAGCAGAATGGTCCATAAATGCATTTGAAATGTTTTTTTTTAATTTTAAAATTTTTCAGTCAATGAAAAAAAATCTTATTCGAAATGCTGAATTTGTAAACCAACAAGAGGATTTTCCTGCAACACAGTTTAGTTTACAACCCATAAATATGAATTTTTGACAGAAAAATTCAATTTTTAACTGAAAATATATAAATTTCTAAGCAAAAATGGAATACACTCAACACCCGATATAAGAACTGTTTCAGGCATGGCTTACAGTAGCCTTGATCCTATATCAGGGGAATTCAAACGTGGACAGACAGGTGCGCATGAACCATTTCTGTTATATTTGGGCGCATGACGCAACCTGATGCAACTAATGCGCTGAGAGTGTGGCCCTCATGCTCTTTGTCACGCTTGAGTGGGCAACGCCTCTCTCTCGGTCCCGCGGCTCCCCTCATCGCGAAACTGCCGATCACAATTCTAGGAATATCATAAACCGGGAGTTGTTGTATGGGAAGTTGAGTGTAATGTTTTAAGTTAAATAAATTAATTTTTGACTAAATCAAATTTTTGCCACGAAATAGTTCAATTTTCAACCAAAGAAATGAATTTTCTAAATAAAATTATGAATCTTTAAAAAGAAAAATTAATTTCTAACTAAATAGTTGAATTCTTAACCCAAAAGATGAATTTTGTATCAAAAACGACCATTTTCAACAAAAAACGTGAATTTTCAAGTAAAAAAAGGTACATTTTCAACCAAAAATAGAATAGTTTAAGTTTCAGTCAGAAAAATCAATTGAAAAAAAGACATTTCTAAAAATAATTAAATTTTCTACCAAACAAATAAATTATTGTCCAAAAAATTAACCACCAAAGAAGTCAAATTTTCAACAAAATAGTGGAATTTTCACCTAAAACAAAAAAAATTGTAAACTTAAAACAGAACAATTAAATTTTCAGTTAAAAATGAATTTACAAACAAATAAAATAAATTTGTATGGGAATAGTTAAATTTTCAATCAAACAAATATTTTTCTGCCAATTAGAATCAATTTCTAACAAAATACATCAATTTCCAAAAATATGTTTTAATTTTTAAAGGAATTTCCAACCTAGTTATAGGGTCCCAAAAAAACACCCATAAGTGCAAATTTGGATTTTGCAAGTTTTTTGTACTCATTATGACATTTTCGTGGTTTTTTGAATACAAATTGTTTCCAATATGTGAAATAATACTTTCAGCCAATAATTAGATGTTTACATAAATTGTTTAAACAATTTATTACTGTTTTTAGCAATTTTCTCTTAGAATAGAGTTAGATAGTCGCGATTTTTCCAAATTTTCCAACTTTCCAGCTAGAAGAAAGAAATAAAAAAATTTAATTTAACACAAATAATTGTATAAACAATTTATTATTCTTCACAATAAATTCTCTTAAAATAATGCTAGAAAGTAACAGTTTGTTTTGAAATTTTATACTTTTTGACCTCTTTTCAGTTTGGGCGAGATGAAAAATAATGCGATTAATTATATATAAATGTTCAAATAAATGATTATTGTTTATAATTATCTTCACCTACATTAACGCTAGATAGTTGTGGTTTTTCCTGAAATTTTTCACTTTTTGTCAACTTTATACTCAAAGTGAAAAGATAATCAATTCAAGTTAACAACAATAATTGTTAAAACAATTATTTATCATTTTCAATAATCTGTTTTTTGAATGATGCGAAAAATTTTTGGTTTTTCCTGAAATATGAACCTTTCCATCTACTTTTACTAAGAGCGAGGTGAAAATTAATTAAATTTTGTGAACGTAATTTTATGAAGAAATTATTATTGTTTATAAATATCAATTTTTCTTCAAGTAGTTACTGGAATGTATAACCAATCAATAATTGTTTAAGCTACTATATTTAGTTGATTGCATTAATTATTATCTCATTGAGTAAAAAGTGGACAAAAGTGGAAAATTTTTGGGAAAAATCTCAGTTAATTGATTTTTCTGTCCACCTAGCTGAAAAATTCGGAAAAAACGCGTTTTCCTGAATCTATTTTAAGAAAAGTATTGTAAGAACAATAACAAATTGATTAAACAATTTATTTAAACATCAAATTACCCGTAAAAATTGGAATTTTATGAATTAAAAACAATTCTTACTGGAAAAACTGAAAAAACGCTCGAAAATTAATTTTCATTTCTGAAAATTTAACTATTCTATTTTTAGTGCAAAATGTGTCCGTTTGATGTGAAAATTCAACTATTTCGTTACAAATTCGACTTTTCCGTAAAAAAATAGTCTAGTTAGTTGAAACTTTATCTTTTTGGATGATAAATAATTTGTTCGGTTGATAATTTAACTATTTTTTTGAAAAATTGTTTTTTTTTCTTGAAAATTGATTTTCCGAACCGAAAATTGAACTATTACATTTTTGGATGAAAATTGATCTTTTTCAGTTGAAAATTCATGAATTTTGTTAAAAATTCGTCGTTTCCGCTAGAAAAAATTCCTCTTTTGGGTTGAAAATGTAACTATATAATTAAAAATATTTTTTTTTTTGTTAGGAAATTGACCCTTTTGTTTGAAAATTCATTTACTTGGTTGAAAATTCAACTATTCCGTGAAAAATTCTCTTTTTTAGTTGAAAATTTTTTTCAACTTAAAATGTATATATTTAATTTTTGCTTGAAAATTTGTATATTTTTGGTTGAAAATTCATTTATTTTATTGAAAGCTCTTAAGAAATTCATTCTTATTTGTTTGAAAATTAAAAATATTGTATTTAGAAACACTTTTTTTTCATTAAAATTATCCATCGCTTAGTAAAATTGTGAAGTTGTCCTCGTACCTAAAAAAGTTTTACAACAATCAGGGAAAAGTCAGGGAAAGTAAGGGATTTCAAAATTGGGATTTTGTAGAAACCCTGAAATATTGGTCCAAGAAGTGGGCAGTGGTGGGGATTTTACAATGTGACTGAACGGCGCGGTTAGCGCTTGGATGGGTGACCGTTCGGGTTTTCACAGCGTTAAACTACTTTCGAGTCGGAGGTTTGACGGTATGGGATTTAGTGAATCTTCACAGGATTGAGTACGTCAGGCATTGTCCTGGAAGCTTATTTCGAGTTGGGGCGATTAGGGTACTTGGGGTTAAGTTAAAGGGTTAGTGTCTGTCGATCTCCTGTGGATCTAGGTTCACTTATTAAGGCTATATTTTTTGCATGTAAATGTCCCAAACTGAAATTTGTGAGTAATAAACTAAAATGAAAAATTAAATTCGCCATAAAAGTGGGAAGGAAAAGTAATAAAAATTTATGCATCCTATAAAGAACCCGGCGGAGTTCTATTGCACAGGGACAATCAGAAGAAAGTCAGGGGTTTTAAAACAACTTTTTGGTTCAAAATTTTTTCATTTTGTTGAGAATTCCTTGAAATTTTTTATCTTGCGGTTCAGTTGAACAGTTTCTGATTTAAAATGAAAATCTTCCCTTTATTGAAATGTCAAAAATTATTGTTTTAATTTTATTTTCGGGTAGAAACTGATCTTCTTAATTTGGAAAATTACATAATTTGTTGAAAATTCATCCCTTTTGTTTAAATCCAACTCTTTTTTATGTTATATTAAAATATTGAAAATCTTTTTTGGATGGAATATCGAATATTCAATATTTTGTTAAAAATTCATCTTTTTTGCTTCAAAGTTATACTACTTTGTTAAAAACTGAGTTTTTTGATTGAAGATTCATTACTTTGGTTTGAAAATTCATTCCTATGGCTGAAAATTCAACTATTATATTGAAAATTTCGCTTTTTTTCATTGAAAATTAATTTTTTCAATAGAAAATTCAACTATTCCATTTTTGGTTGAAAATGTTTTCTTTTTTAGTTGAAAATTCACTTTTTTGTTGCGAATTGAACTATATTGTAAAAAATTCAATTTTTCTATCTGAAAATACCACCATTCCATTTTTGTTTGAAAATTGAACAATTTTGTTGAAAATTCTTTTTCTTTCAGAAGAAAATTCACATTTTTTAGTTATAATTTTAAACATTCAATTGGAAATTTATCTATTTTGTTTAAAATTTGTCTTTCTAGTAGAAACTTAATCCTTTTTGTTTGGAAACTTATCTTTTTGTTGAAAATTGAACTATTTCATGATTTCGTACTTTTTTCAGTTGCAAATAATTAATTTCTTTCTAAGAAAATTATTATTTTATTGAAAAAATGTCGTTGTTAAAAATTAATTTTTGAACAAAAAAATTAAGTATTTCATTTGGAATTCGTCTTTTTTGTTCAAATTCAACTGTCTTTTATTCAATATTAAAATATTTAAAATCTTTTTTCGTTGGAATATCAAATATATATATTTTATGTATTTGTTTAAACTTTTGTCTTTTTAGTAGAAAGTGTATGCTTGTTGTTTGAAAACTTATCTTTTTTTTTGGAAATGGAACTATTTCATTTTTTGTTTCAAAATTTATCTCTATTAGTTGAAAGTTCTACTATTTGGTAAAAAAATAGAGAATGTTATAAAAATATGAACTTTGAATTTTTTAAGTAGACAATATTGTAATGTTTGTAAAATTTAGATCGGTGATTAAAATATTAAAGTTTTTCTGTTCAAACTGAATGACTTACTCTTTCCAGATTCTCCAATAGGATTTAACTATTTGGTTAAAAATTCGTCATCTTTTTGTAGAAAATTTATCTTCTTGCGGGAACATTTAATTTTTGTTAAAAAATTGAACAATTTATTAAGAAATTCAACTGTTTTTATTATTTTTTTGTGAAAACTTAAATTTTAACTAGGAATCTGCATTATCATAAGAGAATAACAGAAATTTTTAAAGTCTTTTCAGACTAGATGGACATACGATTTAAAAATGATTTTAATTAATTGATTTTTAATTCGTATGTCCATTTATTCTGAAAAGACGTTAAAAATTTATGTTATTCTCTGATAATAATACAGATTCCTTGAAAATTTTGATTTACCACCAGGCACAATAATGCGTGTATTTTCTAAAAAAAAGTTTCTTCTCTCTAGTAGCTCAATGGGAAAGCACCCGACCGGCAATCGGAAGTTCTGAGGTTCGATTCCCCGGGGAGCGAAAGGAGAAGATTTTTTTTCAGTTTTAAAGTTAACTGTTTCTGAAAAATTTGTCTTTTCAGTTCGAAACCTTGACCATTTTGTAATAAATTTTTATTCTTTGTTGAAAATTTATTTACTCGTTTGAGGATCCAACTATTTTTTTTTAAATTAGTCTTTTTTGTTCGAATCAACTGGTTGCCATTTGCTGTTTTTTTTTGGTTAAAAATAAATTTTTTAAACTGAAAATTAAAATTTCATTATTGGTTGAAAATTGATATTTGTCAGTCGAAAAATCAACTATTTGATTGGAAATTCATATATTTGTTGGAAAATTCGTCTTTTGGATTGAAAATTCACCTTTATGGTAGAAAGGTCATCTTTCTTGGTTTAAAATTAACCTTTTTGTGGAAAATTCAAGTATCATCGAAAAAGTTCGTTTTGCTGGTTTCAAAATTTAACCAATTGGTTTATTTGATGTAAATAATTATAACGTCGAATTTTTTCGATGACAGATGGATTTCAAACAAAGCAGTTCAATTTCCGACCAAAAAAGATAGATTTAATAAAATAGCTGAATTTTTAACCAAGAAGATTAGTTTTCTACCAAAAGATGAATTTTCAACAAAGAAGAAAGGAAAGACGATTTTCCACAAAATACATAAATTTTCAACTAAAAAAGATGAGTTTACAAACCAAAAATGGAATTATTATATTTTCAATTGATTTCAAAAGAAGAACGAATTTTTAATAAAACAGTTCAATTTTCAACGAAATAATTTAACTCTCGACCGAGTAATTAAAATTCCACCAAATTTTCAACCTATGAGTTTAAAATGCGGCAATTTGGTTTAATTTTAACTATTTCGTTAAAAGTCTAATGATTTTTTTTTAAAGTTAAACTATTTTGTTAATTTCAAATTTCATGTCAAAAATTCAACTGTTCTGTTAGAAATTCGTTTTTTTTTTAATGGTAAAAGTTCCATTGGAGAACCAATTCGAAAAAAGTCTTACATTTCGTTTGATCCAAATCGATTAAAAATAATTCCAACTCATTCCGATTCAATCAGAACCAAATTTGCAATCCCAAAGAATCTGAATTTTCGGATTGAAAATCGGTTCATGTCAATCCGAGTTTGGATCCATTCGGATTGGAAACTTGGTTCGGATTGAATCGGATAGAGTCGGATTAAATTTTAACCTATTTTGATCGAACGGATTATGCAACATTTTTCAGATTGATTCGGATTAACTTGGACTGGTTCGGATATAGATTCCGGAATTATTCGGATGACTTCGGATTGGTAAGGAACGAATTCCTATCCAAAACTTTCACCAGGTATGAGACATAATTTGATATGCAAAAACAGTGCACATTGACGATATTTTTTTTGGAGCACGAAAGGCCTAGGACACGGCACGGCGTCACACTGAATTGTAAGATTTGAAACATTGAATTGAATTCAGAAACAAATATCCCACATCTCGTAACTTTCTGCATCATCAATGAATGTGAAATGTTTTGCACGTTTTCATTTCGAAACGACAGATTGACAACAAATTGATAGCTGAGCGCCTTTATCCTAAATCCCTTGGAAGCATCAAATTTGACGTTGAAAATTCAAAAGAATAAGCTTAATTCACTTTCCATCATGTTCACTCTTATGCTCTTCACTCTCCACGAATGATTGAAATATCGAAAAGCAGTTGAAACTTATTGAAAACATGTTCAAGTTGAATAAACAGCAAATGTGACGCTGAACGGCTCAATGACATTCACTCACTCCGAAAATGCTCTAGAGTCTAGACCATGATCCATCCCAACTCTCGCATCCTTTCACACAGTGATGCCGATGCTGGCGCCTTTTACTACTGCGCTTGCGTTCGGGCCGCGCACTGGTTGGCCGCAGTGGGCGCGCAATTCAAAATTGGAATAAAAAATTTTTCTTGTAATGAAAATAAATCATTATTGAAAAGTGCACAAGAATGTATGTAAATTGTACAACTTCTGATTTTAGACAAGAAAAAAATGTATAACACACATATTTTTTAAATGACAGTTTATTTTCTTTGACTTCCAAATAATAACTTATATTTCACAAAAAATTTAATTTTAGAAGCCTAAAATCAGAAGTTGTACAATTTATATACATTCTTTTGCATTTTTTAATAATTATTCATTTAAATCACAAGAATTGTTTTTAATTCCAATTTCGAATCGCGCGCCAACTGCGGCCAACCAGTGCGCGGCCTGAACGCAAGCGCAGTAGCAAAAGGCGCCAACATTGGCATCATTGCTTTTACACTGCATGCATCGCGTCGACAGCCGGATTGGTTAAGATTGGCGTGCTTATTTAAAATGACTAAATGTGAAAAGCAATCGTGTACAGCAAATAATAAGGGTAGAGTTATTGAAAATAATTCCTCGCTCACAAGGAAGACTCATAAAGTGAAATTCAAATTATTTATCAGATTTCCTCCTTAAAAATAAATGATCGATTTCAAATTTAAAGGAAGGAATATCTTATTCATCCTAAATATGAATTTATAATTATTCCTAATATTCATATGCAATTTACATTGATTATTTGTTGCGAAAATTTGACTTACACATTTAATCATTTTAAATAAATACGCCAACGGTGAATAATCAGGTTGGCCCTCCACGATGGGCGATTTGCTCTTCCGAAGATGTTCGAAATGAGTGAAAACAAGATGATCGTATTGACCACCCCGCAAGGATACCTTGCTTATCCCTGATAGTGAGTCTGACCTTCTTACAACAGTCAGATTGGCCATAAAATTAGAGTTTCTCTGACTATGTCGAAAAAATTCTGAAAGGCTCTTTAGACCATCTAGAAGACGGACTGGCTCTCTAAATGTTGACCCTCTAACTTTGACCATCCATTTTTTTCTGTGTATAGAAGGGGAGGGGTAAAAAAGTGTCAAAAAATGTGTTAGGTAATTAATTAATGGCCCCCATCCAGTTGTCATTCTCATGCCTGCAGGTAATGTCGATGAATACAAACCCTGAATTAAATTGATAGACACAGAGTAGCATGCATTACTTAAGGCACGTAGATAGTGAGGTGGTGATGTACTCTGGTTATTATGATTATACAAGGTGTCTCTGATAATTAGTGGTGGGTTCTGTGAGACCGTCTCTGAAATTCCGTATATTCCGGAGATAATTAATGGATTCTTTACCCCTCATCAACGGCATAGAGACTGCATACAGTATAATCCACATCCACAGTCATCCTCCTGCTATCTGGGTAAATAGACGGATTTCGTATTTGCAACACGACTACTGTACGTTGAATCTATTTGCATGGATATTTTGCTTGTCCTTTTTCGGCTTTGTCGTCGGCGGCAAGCGAAAATGCGAATTTAGCATTTTTCCGTACAATTAAACACAATGCTCGACCAGCCAGTTTGCATAGAGGCATAGAGCAAAGTCAGCCTCGGCGATGAGAGTTAAAAATTAAGACTGCTGCACCAACTGCAATCGACGAATCGAGACCCAAATGACGATGACGATAGCGTAATTGATGAATTGGACTTGGTTAGCGACATTGATTGCGGAACCATTCATTCGCAGATCAAACTTTCCGATAATTCGTTTTTGAAAACGTTTTCATTCCGTCAGCAATTAAATCGTCCTTTTTCGATAATAATATCCAGGCCTCGGACTCACCACCCTATTGACACTATTTTACACTTTTTTTGAAGGATGGCACTTTGTTGCTATTATTTGAAAAAAAGGACACTGAAGACACTATTTTCTCACAATTGTCGGCTAATTTTTAAATTCCTTTCCTAATTGGCTAAAATATTTTTTCCGGAATTTCATCGCATCACAGTGTACGAAAAAACTGCCTCGGTGGCAAGTTTGCCCCCCCCCCCCTCTCATATTACGTAATTTTTTCTGATTAAATTTATTTCACAAATTTATTAATGGTTCATCCAAAAACAACAAACCAGCTTTCAACGAAGCAGTTAAACTTTCAACGAAAGAAAGATGATTAATAAAAAAATGTAATAGTTGATATTTTAATCAAGAATAGCTTTTTATTTTCAATCAAAAACAGTTGAATTTCTAACCAAACAGTTAAATTTTCAACCAAAAAGATGAATATTCAGCACAGAAGATTAACGTTTTACCAAAAACTATTAGTTATCAACAAAATTCATATATCCTCAACAAAATAGTTGAATTTTCAACCAAGAAGATTTATTTTTAACCAGAAACAACGAACCTTCAACCAAGAATATTAATTTTCTACTAAAAAAGACGAATTTTCAACAAATTCTATAAATTATCAGCTGAATAGTTTGAATAGTGAATGTGATGTTGCAGTTCTAAAAATTTATTTTCAACAAAAAAAAAGAACACATTTTCAACCAGATGGTTAAGTTCTCAACCAAAGAGATAGATCATTGACTAATAAAATGATTTTCAACAAAATAGTTCGACTTTCAACTAAGTAGTTAAATTTCCTAATAGACACTGAATTTGTAATAAAATAGTCCAATTTTCTTCTAAAAAGACAAATCTTCAACACAGAATATTAATTTTCTACCAAAAAGATTGATTCTTAATTAAATATACACATTTTTCACAAAATCGTTGAATTCTCAACCGAAAATATCAATTTTCTACCAAAAAAATACGAATTTTTAACAAATTACATCAATTTTTAAGTAGATTGTTGGATTTTTAAACTAAAAAGGATCAATTTTTTACCAAAAATTTAGTAGTTAAATTTTCATTTGAGAGAATTGATTTTTAGTAGAAAAAAAAGAACTCTCTACGAAACAGTTGAATTTACGACCCGAGAATATGAGGTTTCAACCAAAAAGTTGATTTTCAAACCATTAGTTGAATTTTCAACAAAATAGTCAAATTTTCAGTTTAAGAAAGTTAATTTTCAGTAAAAAGGAAACCAAATTTCCAACTAAAATTATGAATCTTTAAGCAAAAAATTAACTCTCAGTAAAGTAGTTCAAATTTTAACAGTGAAGTTGGATTTTCAAAGATAAAAATATAAATTCTCAACAATATACGTATATTATCAAAAAACTATTCGAATTTTCGATGAGGAAGATTAATTTTCTGCCAAAAAAAATGAAATCTCAATAAAAAATATATTTTTAACTAAATAGTTAATTTTTCAACCGAAGTGGTTATTTTTTTACGGTAAAATAAATTTTTTTAACAAATTAAATACATTTGTAAGCAATTAGTTGAATTTTCAACAAACCAGTTAAATCTCCAGTTAGGAAAATTAATTTTTATTTTTTAAAAACGAATTTCCAACTAAAATTATGAATCTTCAACAAAAAAATTAACTGTTTAGAAAATAGTTCAACTTTTGACAAATAAGTGGGGTTTTCAATGAAAAAAATATGAATTCTTCACAAAAATTGTAATAATTAATATTTTAACCAAGAAGGACGAATTTTTAACAAAATGAACGTATTTATAACTAAAATCTGGAATTTTCAAGAGAATTGTTTGAATTTGAAGACAAAGAGACGAATAAAAAAAGATGAATTCTCCACCCGTGAAATTTGAATTTTCAACAAAAAAATCAATTGGCGAATAACAACTCGAATTTTCAAGTAAAATGGTGAATTTTCAACCAGAAATAATTTTATTTTGAAATCAAAAACAGTTGAATTCAACCAAAAAATACGACTTTTATAACAAAATGGTTGAATCCTCAACCTAAACAAATTATTTTTCAACCAAGCAGTTGCATTTTCAACCAAAAAGATGAATTTATTCAAAAACATTGAATTTTTAAATAAATGGTTCAATTTTCAACCGAAAAAATTAATTTTCTACTGAATGCGATGTTGCAGTTGCAAACATTTATTTTCAACACAAATAAAAAAAAACGTTCAATAAGATAGTTAAATTTTCAATCAAAGAGATAGATCATCAACTAATAAAATGATTCTCAACAAAATAATTTCGTACAAAATAGTTCAATTTTCTACTAGAAAGATAAGTTTCCAACACAGGAAATATATTTTTTCTACAAAAAAAAACGTCCTAACAAAATATACACATTTTTCACAAAATCGTTGAATTCTCAACCAAGAAGATTGCTTTTCTACCAGAAAAAATGGAATTTCAACAAAATTCATGAATGTTTTACCAAATAGTTGAATTTTCAACCAAAAAGATTAATTTCGTAGGAAAAAAGACGAATTTAAAAAAAAAATACATCAATTTTTAAGTAGATAGTTGAATTTCTAAACTAAAAAATATTAATTTTCAACCAAAAATAGAGTAATTGAATTTTCATTGAAGAGAATTAATTTTCAATAAAAAAAGAACTTCCTACAAAACATTCGAGCTCTCAACCCAAAAAAAAATGAATTTTTAACAAAAAATTTTATTTATTTCAACCAATTAGTTGAACTTTCAACCAAAAAATTAACTTTCAGGAAAGTAGTTCAACTTTTAACTATGAAGACGGATTTCCAATGAAAGAATATGAATTCTCTACAAAAAATGTAATAGTTGATATTTTAACCAAAAAAGACGAATTTTCAACCAGAATAAATGAATTTTTAACCAAAGGGTTAAATTTTCAAAAAAATGGTTTAAAGAAAAAGGAATTATCTGCTAAACAGATGAATTCTCCAACAAAATTGTTGCATCCTCAACCAAAAAAGATTTAATTTCATCCAAATAGTTGCATTTTCAACCAAAAAGGTGAGTTTTATACGAAACAATTGCATTTTCATCCAAGTAGTTGAATTTTTAACCAAAAAGATAAATTTTCAACACAAAAGATTAATTTTCTACCAAGAAAAAAAATTCTCAACAAAATACATATATTTTTAACAAAACAGTTGAATTTTCAACCAAAAAGATTCATTTTCTAATAATGAAGACGAATTTTGAACGATGAATAAAAAAAAAAAATAGTTGAATTTCAGACCAATGAGATGGATATCCAACTATACACTTCATTTTTAACACTGTAGTTAAATTTTCTACTAAAATGTTCAATTTTCAACCAAAAAGATTAATTTTCTATCAAAAAATACGAATTTTCAACAAATTACGTAAATTTTTATGTGAATAGTTGCATTTTATACTAGAAAACATGATTTTTTAACCAAAAATGAAGTAGTTAGATTTGTATTGAAAAAAATTGATTCCCAATAAAAAAAGGCACCTTCGACAAAACAGTTGATTTTTTAATCCGAAAATGTGAATTTTCAATAAAAAACTTGATTTTCAATCAGTTAGTTAAATTTTCAACAAAATAGTTAAATTTTCAGTTAAAACAATTAAATTTTAATAATTAAAAAATTAAGTTTCAACTAAAATTAAGAATTTACAACCAAAAGAAAATAACTTTCAGGAAAATAGTTCAATTTTTAACCAAAAAGATGGAATTTCAAAAATAAAAAGACGAATTCTCCACAAAAAATGTTATAGTTAATATTGCAACTAATCAGTTGAGTTTTCAACATAATAGTTAAATATTCAGTGAAAGAAATTAGTTTCTAAACAAAAATAAAATGAATTTACAACTAAAATTTTGAATTTTATACCAAAAAAATGTACTTTTACTAAAGTGATTTAATTTTTAACCACGGACCTAATTTTTCAACCTAAAAAGTTGGGTTTCCAACCTAAAAAATTAATTGTCAACGAAAAATGCAGTAGTTGGTATTTCAAGAAAAAATAATTTAATTTCAAATTAAAAATAGCTGAATTGAATTAATGTCGATAAAAATCAAAACAAATAGTTAAATTTTTAACCAAAAAGATCAATTTTCAGCACGGAAGATTAATTTTTAGAAAACAAATTAATTTTCAGCAAAAAAGATTAATTTTTAAAAGAATCCATCTATTTTTAACAAAATCGTTGAATGTTTAACCAAAAAGATTATTTTTCTAGAAAAAGAAAAATTAATTTTAAATCAAACAGTTGCATTCAAACAAAAAAGACGAATTTTCAACAAATTAGTCGAACTCTTAACCGAAAAAGATAAATTTTCAACGAAACAGTTGCATTTTGATTAAAAGATAATAAATTGGTCAACGAACTTATTAATTTTTTACCAAAATTGCGAACCTTCTACAAAAAGAGTCGAATTTAAAAAAAAAAATACATGAATTTTCAACAAGAAAAAATCAATTTCCAATTAACAATATCAGTTCTTAATAAAAAATGAGAAGTTACATTTTCAGTGACGTAAATTAACCCTCTATCAAGATAGAAAGAGTTTTTAGCAAAATAGTTACATTTTCAACCAAAGTTGAATTTTCAACCAAAAAAGTTCAATTTCAAACTAAAAAGGATTCCTTTTTTAGGAAAATATGTAATATTTAAATTTCTAGTTAAAAATTAATTTGCACCCAAAAATGAAACCATTCTTCAAGAAAGTAGTTACATTTTCAACAAAAAAGATGAATCTTCAACGAAAAAAAATAATTTTTATCAAAGTAATATTAAATTCAAATATTTTTATTAAATTTCAAACCCATTCTATTAATTAATTGCAAATTATCAGCTCTCTCTTCAACTGAATCAGTGAAATTGTCACTGGTTGAATCAGTATTTTCAATTATTTACTGGTGAACCAGTGATTTTCCTATTTTTACTGGGTAAACCAGTAAGTGACTTAACTAAAAGAGAGATACTGAATATACCAGTGAAATCAAATGATTGATTTAACCAGTGATATAGCGCCCCACTCGGCCAAGATATGAAGCTCCAGTCGTCTTTTACGCTGATCTCAGTGACTGTCAGTTACACACTTTAGGCTGATTCAACCAGTGAGATTACACTGGAAATCAGTGAGATTTCACTGGAAATGAGTGAGATTTCACTGGTTCAATTTAAGAGAGTTCATTATTCATCGTTCGATTTACGGTTATAAAAAATGACATTTATATTTCGTATTTAAAACTGGAGGGGGATCAGCTTCAGCGTTACATGCCATGTTGAGGGGGGTCTCACCAAAATGTCACAAATTGTCACAAGAGGAATCGTTGAGTCAGAAATCACTGAAAATAGGATCAGTATGTGTTGAGAAGCACTTATGGTGTTTCAGACGCAATATTGATTTTGCCTAATCGATACTCGAACACCTGTTTGAGACGTGGACATCAGCTTAGCATTTATGCTGAAAATAGTCCTTTTCCAAGTCTGGCTAAGCCTCGCACTTGGGAATTGATTCTCTCGTCAATATCATCTTGAGGTGGTGTGTGTGCTTGTAGATTATATGTTAATCTTATTGTGCGGTCTGGCTTAAGCCACATGTCTAGACCAGGCATGTATGACATTTAATGCAAGTTAATTGGTTCTCCTTCGCATACCAATATACACATGTATCGATGTGTGGTTCTAATTAGAGCAGCTTCTCTGATATGGTAGCTTTAATCTCATACTAGCAAGATGCTGATAATTCTGAAACGCAGTAAAAACCGAAGAATTATTTGGAATTTTCTGTTAACTTAACTTAAAACATCTAAATTGACAAGGGAAGATCTTTTAAGGAGGTATTTCTATTAGACCGGACCAAAAAATCGATTTTTTTTAATAGTATATCGTATGTGGAATGTGTACGCAAAGAGATTTGTTTGGTTCGGACTTCTTAACGAAGCTGCAGCAGGGTCAACTGCGCAGAGCGGAGAGTACTCAGCCGCACGCTGTGGAGGGCCGTTTTGGCTGTCAGGCAGGCGGGTCGTAAATGTGTATGATAGTCATTGTTCATCTAAAACAGGTTTTTCTTCCCCAATACGATGTTTTGAAAGCATTTATAGATTTGTCTCCAAGTTCTAGTCAAAACTTTCAGTGTTGGGTTTGATTTTCCAGTATCACGCTACATGTTGAGCAAGTCAAATTTTTGCCAATTTTTTGTGCACTTAAAATTTTCTTAAGTAAGTCTTGCCGCACCGTAACTTTTCGTGGAACCATTTTTTCAATTATATACCAATCAATTGAATTGATACCAGAGAGAAAATTCAATTCTTTTCAATTTCAAGTTAATTTCAATTAGTTTTCAACCTAAAGAATTATATCTCAACTAAAAATGCAGTAAATGGTACTTCAAGAAAAAATAATTTAATTTCAAATTAAAAATAGTTTAATTGAATTAATGTGGATAAAAATTAAAACAAATAGTTCGATTTTAAACCAAAAAGATCGATTTTCAGCACGGAAGATTAATTTTTAGACAAAAAATTAATTTTCAGCACAAAAGATTAATTTTCAAAAGCATCCATCTATTTTTAACAAAATCGTTGAAATATTGGAATATTCATGTAATTGAAGATTCTACTATTATACTTCATGGTTCGGATTTCATCTCTTTTAATTAAAAGGTCTATTAATCAGTTGAAAATTTAATTGCTTTGTTAAAAATTGAACTACTCGTATTTTCTTAAAAAGTCATATTTTTTAGTTTGAAATTCAGCTAGTTCGTTGGAAGTTAAACTAGTTTATCAAAAATGTATTTTATTTATTGAAGATGTAACTATTTTATTGATAATTCATCTTTTTAATAAAAAAATAATTTTTTCAACTAATAAGTTAACCTATTACATTTTTTGTTGAAAATGGATCGCTTTCAGTTCGAATTTTTTTTTGTAGTTAATTAATCTTTCTGATTGGGAACAAAACTAGTTGGTTCAAATTTAAATTGAATTGTTAATAATTTATTTTTTCAGGTAAAGATTCATCTCTTCGGTTGAAAATTTAACTAGTTTATCTAAAATTTATTTTATTAATTGAAGATGTAACTATTGTATTGACAATTTTTTGTTTAAATTGAAAATTCATCTTTCTGGTTGCGAATTTAACTATTTTGTTGAAAAGTAATATTTCTTTTTAAAAATTCAACTAGTTGGTTGAAAGTTAAACTATTCTGTCAAAATTTATTTTTTTGACTAAAGATATAACTATTTTATTGATAATCGGTTTTTTTGGGTTAAAAAATTATTTGTTCAACTATAAGTTTAACTATTCCATTTTTTATTGAAATTGAATCGCTATCAGTTCGAAATGCAACTACTTTTATTTAATATTCATGTTGAAAATTCGTTTTTTTTTTGTAGAAAATTACTCTTCTTGATTGACATCAAAATTATGTAATTGGTTAAAATTTAAACTACTTTGTTAATAATTCACTTTATTAAATTAAAATTCATCTTCCCGGTTAAAAATTTAACTCTTTTATTAAAAAGTCATATTTCTTCTTGAAAATTCGTTTTCTTTTTAAATTCATCTCTTCTTTTAGAAATGTTATCTTGTTGAAAATTCGTATTTTATATTTAAATTAACAGCTTCATTTAAAATTAAAATCCGTTTTGGTTGGAATATCAACTATTACATTTTTTGTTGATAATAATTCATTTTTAGGTTGAATTAAACTCTTTTTTATTGAAAATTAAAATATTCTCTATTTGAAATACCAATGATTACATTTTTTTTACTGATTTAAAAAAATTTTTAATTGAACTACTTGGTTAAAAATTTAACTTCTTTGTTTAAATTAATTTTTTTTTAATTCATTATTTTAGTGGGAAATGCATCTCTTTGGTTGAAAATACATCTTTTCAGGTTGTAAATTTAACTATTTGATTAAAAATTTCACTATTTTGTTGAAAATTCATCTATTTGAAGCAAAATGCCACAGTTTTTGTTATGAGTTTAATTTTTGTTTCTTTAAAAATGCAACCATTTAGTTGAAAATTCATCTCTACTTGTCATTTTTTCATCGAAAAATTTTGTTAAAATTTCTACTACTTTGTCAATTTTTTTTTAATCAAGCTATTTGGTTTGAAATTAATTTTGTAGATTGAAAATTCAATTATATTTTATTCAAAATTTATCTTGGTAGGTTGAAAATTCTATTTGGTGAAAAAGATCGTTTTTCCAGAATTTAACTTTTTTATTGAAAATTTGTCTTTTTGGATCAAAAATTTGTCATTTTGGATTAATTTTTTCTAAAATAATTCAACTGTTTTCTAAATAATAATTCTGAATTATAATTTTAATTTGGTCATATATTGCTATATTCCCAAAATTAGGAAAGTTTTTTTCTTGCAATTGTTAGAAAAATTTATAAATCTCTATATATCATAACTTCATTTAGTATTTTGTCAAAATAAACAAATTTAGTACTGATTATTTTGCTATATTCCTAATACTTAAAAAATTTTTACTTACGAACAAAAAATTGAACAATTTTCGAAAATGACAATTTTCATACGGAGACAGCTATAAATACTATATCAAATTATATCAACTAAATATTCTTCGTGATTTCCAAAATTTTGATAACAATTCTTTAAAAATTTCAAATAATTCTAATTACTTTTTATCATTCTCACGATATATAATATTTGTTTTGTTTAAACTTTAATTTTAATGCAAAGAGTGAAAAAAGTAGTTTTTTCCGTTTTTTTGTTCATCTTCGTGAACTTAACAAATATTCTACACTATGGATTCTTCGTTAGCAAAGTAAATTTTTGCGTTAGGATTACTTGCTTTCATTGAAAAAATAATATCCGATCATAAAAATAAATAAAAATAAATTTCCATCATTAAACCTCACTGGCCACATAATTTGATGGAAATTAAGAAGAAAAGGATTTTTTTTGAACTCAAAATGACCAAGTTATAAATTTGATTATATAATTTGTTTATAAAATTAATAAAAAATATCGGATGATAATTTCCGCTCAGAAAACATCAATGGCGACATCATTTAAGGAAATTTAGGGAAAAAAGATTTCTTTCTGCCTTTAAATCCCCACACTTGGCATTTGTTTATAAAATTATTTTGAAATGTTGAAAGATAATTGTCAATCATTGAACTTCACTGGCGATCTAATTTGAGAAAAATTAAGAGAAAAAAATGATTTCATCCTGCCTTTAATTGTCCACACTAGGCATTTGTTTATATAATTTGCTTATACAATTATTTAAAAATATCGGATATCAAATTTTCATGATCGAGTATTATTTGTTTGATAAAAGCAAGTAATTTTAATGCAAAATTCACTTTGCAAACAAAGATTTCATAGTGTCGACTATTTTTTAAGTTAATTTGTTTATAACAATCAATTCAATCATGTCATAATTCTTTTTTCATTCAACTATACCGGTGCATTGAGTCTGGCAATGCTGATACTCTTCGCATTAACATAAAAGTTTAAACAAACAAAAAATCAAAAATCAAGCCACATAAATCTCTTCAAAATTTAATGCTGAATTTTTCTAGAAAAAAATCCAAAATCGATGAAGAATTGGCAGCTGCAAGTTATTTTGAATCTCGTTTTTTGATTTCATCCCACTGTGCGGCCTACTAGACACCCTGCCTGTGAAGTCTGTAGTCTAATGTGGGGGTCGAACAGAAAAATACGTAAATCCTTTCGCACAACATAAATTACCACCAACCAACCACTAAGTTATCACTTCCTTTAGTGAGAACAAAAGAAATTTTTCGATACTCAGACATAAATAACCTAATGTCCATCTGCAGTAGGCACCCCTCTATTCAGTGTTGGGGGTATCGAATTGAAGAGGTTGTGAGAGAGAGAGAGAGTGGGAGGGAGGGAGGGAGAGAGAGAGGAGGGGGAATGAGAAAGAAGAATAGGAAGATATTGGGTGAGGGATAGAGAGGAGTAGACAGACTAAATTTATTATACTCTGGGGCAAAGTCCTCGATGGTCTGGGGGTGGAGGGCATGGAGCATGCGTGCAACCCTGCCCGCGAAAACTGGGTACTTAACTCGATTAATTTCAGTTTACGATCTATGCTGGTATGCTTCATTGAAAATTATAGCTGTGCGTGTTACGTTTAAGTCGCAACTGGAAGTAACGCAACAAACGGAAATTCCGAGTTAACGAGGAATGCAAAGAATGCATGCTAATATACTTTGTTCTAATAAAACGTGCATTCTGCATTGTACTTTCCTGACATGTACTCTTTCCAAGATCAAATAAGAATTCGTTACTTACTACTCTACTTATGTCCAAATTTATCGAGACATTTCCTTACGTTTTAAAATACCCCTTTATAAAGTTTATGTAGTTTACACTTTATATAATTTACACTTCATATAGTTCTCCCCTCTCCTCCTCTAACACCTTCTATCTCCTATTATCTATCCTGTCCTATCAGATCCTATCCGATCTTATATTATCACCCCTTCTACTACTTCTGCTCGCCCCTTACTCCCATCCCTCTCACTTCTTCTACTTTCCCTCCGCGCCTACTACCTCTAATATAAGCTCTCCCCCTACCATTCACCTTGCCTAAACAACCCACTGACTACCCCACTTCCGCCTTCTTTATTTACGCTCCCATCATTTCTTCTCAACCCCTCCCCTACTTAACCTATTCTTACTTTCACTACTTTCCCTTCACACATTTTCATCACTTTCTCTTCACTCACTGCGGCCACTTTCCCTCCAGCTACTTTCACCACTTCCACTTTCCCTAACCTACTATTACTTCTCCTTATAAACTCCCTCACTCCTCCTACTTACACACCTATCACTTCCTTTACTTCACTTCCCTTCCCTCTATCCTTCTACTCTTCCTCCTTTCCCTTCTCTCACTCTCTTTTACTTCTTCTACTCACCCTCCGCGCCTGCTTAACCTAATATAAGCCATGCCCCTACCCATTGTTTTAATTTAACACCCTCCTCACCCCTACCCACTACCCTCTTTCCGCCTTCCCTATTTACGCTCCCGTCCATTCTTCTCAACCCCTGTCCTACTTACCCTATTCTGATTTCCGCTACTCTATCTTCACTCACTTCCTCGTCTTCCACCTTCCCTACGATACTATAACTTCCTCTAATGAACTCCACTCACTCCTTTTTCTTACACACTTATCGCTTCCTCTACTTTACTTCCCTTCCCTCACTCCTTTCACTTTTCCTACTTCCCCTGCTCTCACTCTCCTTCACTTCTTCTACTCCCAATCCAAGCCAACTTCCCCTCCCTCACTATCATTCAAAATCGCTCCCCCTAAACTTTCTCTTACTTTAGCGCCCTCCCCGCCTTACCCACTTGACTACTTCTCCCCTCCCATACTCACGGTCATATCATTTCCTATCAATCCCTCTCCTACTCAGCCCATCCACTTGCACTACTTCCCCTTCCCTCACTTCCACCACTTCCACTTCCCCTCTGATACTATTCCATTATAACCTCCCCTCATTTCCTCTACTTGTCATACTCTCACCTCCCCTACCTACGCACTTATCACTTGCCCTACTTCCCTTCCCTTACTCTCTTTACTTTTCCTTCTTCCCCTTCTCTTACGCTTCCTACTTCCACTAACTAACCATCCCTTACTTTCCCTGCTTTTCATACCCTCACCTCCCCTACGTACCCACTCATCACTTGCCTACTACCCCTCCTCTCCTTCCACCGCTTCCTCTACTTCCCCTCCTTCACTCGCTTTACTTTCCCTACTTCCCCTCCTCTGGCTCCCCTACTTCCCCTTTTTCCTTTCGGCACACTTTTCCTACTTCTCTACCCCTCCCCCAAGAAAAAAGTACGATTAATGGGTGGGCAAACGACCGAAAATCTAAGGGTTTCTGTCCCGGGGCTAGAAACCCTAAAAAATACAGAAAGAGGTTCCTTATAACCACTTGACCGCATTAAATGAGGTTTTATATTTTATTTATCGATACAGATTACGCATTTTTGTACATCATCAATTTACTGAATCAAAGTTTGCAAATAAGTAATTTTATTTTCTGATAAAATTTATTTTCGAATGTTTGTAATCATTATTAATAAAAGAGGCAATTTTAATTGGCGGTATTTACAGTAAGATTTATGAAAAAAGTAACAATGATTTATGTTTTATTTTAAAAGATGAATTTGAAGTTTTGAAGATTTCAAAATATGTTGAAAAAAATATGGAAGATTTTATTAATTTATTTTTTGATTTTGTAGGATTTAAAAAAATTTCAGGGAAACTTTGAATAATTTTAAAAGCTAATGCAAGGTTTTCGATATTCTGAAAAAAAATTCAAATCTTGAGAAGATTCTTTTAAAGAATTTAAAATATAATTAATGTTTTTCAATATTTCGAAAGTAGCAGCTTTTCAAGCATTTCAGAAGGTTACAAGAGGATCAGATATTTTTGCTAAGGTCCCAGGAAAAATTTCAAATTATTAGTTTTTTTGTTTTGAAAAATGTATTTTGAGTAAAAATTGAACAAGATTTCAAAACATTTCAAATTATTTTCAAAAATTTAAAATACAAAACGTATAATATTTTAAAGCAAAGTTCTTCATTTTTGCAAGATTACAGAATTTTAAAAAATCCAGTTACTTTCAAACATTTTTTAAAGTTTCGAAAATATATAAAAGTAATTATAAATTTGAAAAAATTTCAATTAATTTGAATTAAAGTATAGATTTTTGAAGATTGCAAACGCAAATTTTAGAATCATTTTAACAATTTTGAAAGGTTTCAAAAGAATAACAAAATTTTGTTAAGATTCATGGGTAACTTTCCAATGATTTTTTATTCTGCAAAATTAATTTTCAAATCAAATTTAGAAATTTCCTCATGAAATTTCCGAAAATTTCCAGAGGAAAATCTGGAGTATTTCGCGGTAATTTTATAAATTTTGAAACAGTTTAAAAATGTTCACGAAAAATTCGAGTCATTTTCAAAGAGATTCAGAGGTTTTAAAAAAATGTTAAAAATAATTTCAAATTTGAAAAGATTTCGAAATATTTGTACAAAACGTAGATTTTTGAAACTTTTTAGAATTTTGAAAGGTTTTAATATAACCATAAAATTTTCATAGAATTCCTGGGAAAAAATTTAAATTATTTTTTATTTTGAATAATCAATCCTAAGAGAGTATTTGAAAATATTTTTAAACATTTAAAAATATTTCCAAAATTGTAAAAAAAATCTGGAAGATTTAAAAGCATTTTTTAATTTTAAGAGATTTTTCATAATTTTAGGAACAATTTGAGTTAGTTCAAAGGATATCTAGGAATTTTAGATATTTCAAAAACATTAAACACATTTTAAAGCTGAAGGTTTTCCGAAAATTTAGAAAATATACTTTTTCGAAAAATCTTAAATTTTCAAGAAAATCTTCTTGAATTTTCTCAAGAAATCTGGGCAAATCATACGTATATAACCGTCAATAAATAAATATAAATATTTATTCAAAATTTTTATTTTGTAGCGAAAGTTATATTACCTCTAAAATTATAATTTGATTAATTTTTTTTTTAAGTAAAAAAATTTTTAAATCTGAAAATACGTATATTTTGTTGTAGATTTTTCGTTTTCGCTAAAAGTTCATCTTTTTTGATGAATTCAACTGCTTTTGATTTAAAGGTAAAATCTTTTTTTCATTGGAATATCAACTATTACATTTTTTTTAAACAAATTTTTATGCAAATTCAACTGCTTGGTTAAAAGATGAATTACTTTGTTAAAAATTCATTTTTTTCAAAATTCATCATTTTAGTGGAAAATTGAATTCTTTCGTCGCAAATGTAACCATTTCGTGAAAAATACAACTATTTGGTTGAAAATTAACTTTTTTTTTATTTACTATTTGGTCACAAGAATTAAACATTTTTGTAGAAAATTCGTATGTATCGGAAAACATTTTATCTTTTTTGGTTGAAAATGCAGCCAGTTGGAAGAGACATTCTTGTGGTTGAGGATTTAACTATTTGGTTGAATATCAAATTTTTTGTTTAAATTTTCATTTGACATATCTGAAATCTGCAGAAATATATATTTTTTCATTTCAACAATCCTATCAGGATTGTATTCATATAACCCTAAAAACGAATAAATATGAAAAATAAATAGTAGTTCGAATTATGATTCAGTTTCTCCTTTTAGAAGAAATGTGAATGCATAAATTAAAATAGAATTGCCTGATATTTGCCCCCTTCAAAGATTTTGCATTAAAGCAATCAGCGTTTAATTGCGGAGCAAGTAATGATTCGTTCAATTAAAACACTGATTATATTGAAACAATCCTCGTGGTATGACTTTATGCTTGAAAAGTTAAAAATAACATTATTATTCACAATGTTAATATTTCTCGCAGAATTGCTGTTCCCCACTCAATGAATTCCTTCACTATGGGCATTTATATTACCTTTGTCTCGTACGTTAATAAGATTATATTGCACAGACCAGTGGGAAAATTAAATCTGCGAATTAACAATATTGTTTCACAAATGAGATGAAAACCAATCTAAATATTGAAGCTATTTTGATTTATAATGGAATTTAGATTCACTCGTTTTTGAATTTGATGACAGTAAATTATTAATTTAAACATGCTTGCAACATTGTATTTCGCGAAATAGAAAAGGAATCTAACTGTGCACCAAATGGCTTAAATTATTCAGAATATTACATGTTTTCAATTGAAATCATATTTGAATTTTTCCCGCCCTGAGGTAGTTTCAAAATGCGAACCTTAAGGGGCTTCAAACGGGTCTCTATTTCATTTAATCCACTATATTTTTAAAATGATAAACTATTGAACGTGATATTTTTACCACATAATCTAAAGGCAATTATACATGTTAGGACAGAGAGCTTTTTCCGGAAAATTTTCTTTTTTTTGTAATTGAAATGTAGTGTCTTTTTGCGCCTGAAAACGGCAACACTTCGACTATTATTCACGTCGGGCTGACGGTGTTGCCAGTTTCAGGTGCAAAACACTCTATTTTCAATTTAAAAAAAAAAAAACAAGAACATTTTCCGGAAAAAGCTCTCTGTTCAACCGGGTATAATTGCCTTTAGATTATGTGGTAAAAATATTACGTTCAACAATTCATCCTTTTAGACGTATAGTGGATCAAGCGAAACCGTAACTCGTTTGAAGCGCCTTAAGCTTTAAAACACAATTCAATTCGTGGCGGTCCTGCGGACTTCAGCTTTACAAGCATTAGTGAATACAATGGTGTCCAAGAAAGAACATTTAAGACACTGCATTCTTTTTGTTTTCCATTTGAAAAAAAATCAGCTGAGTCGAAAGAAATGATTTGCTCAGCCTTGTGAGAAGGTGTGGTGACACATAAAACGTGTAAAAAGTAGTTCCAAATATTTCACAATGGTGATTTTTAAATTGGAATGCAAAAAGAATGCAGTGTTTAAAATGTTCCTTGTTAGACGCCATTATATTTACTAATGACCTTGAACTTAAGTCCGCAGGGCCACCATCTATTAAATTGTGTGTTTGAAGCTTAAGGTTCACCCTTTAGCACTATTTTAGGGCGGAAAAAAAATCTGAGCAAAAGTCAGAAGACATTAAAGTAAAGGCACCGAATTAATTTGTAGACCTAATAATGTCAAAACGTAATAATCTAAGGAAATCAAGCCAGTTTGATGCAGAGTTAGATTTTTTCTTTTTAGAAAAATCTAATATTCCGAGCTTGTCCAGGTTTGCATAGAAAATTCGAACAAAGGACTGCATATCTCTAATTACTACCAGAGAGAGAAATGGAAATGTGATTTCGATCTCATCAACAACTTCTGATAAATTGCTATACATTGAGATAAACGTAAACATATCAATTAAGCGGGATTTGAATTCGAATTGCATTAATTTCGTGTTGGTAGATTCAAGTTTCATCAGATTGATGAACACAGAATTTACAGTTTTATCAACAATGTTCTCTATGTTCTATTAGCACACAAGTTTAGAAACTTTCTCTTGCTCGTGGCTAGATGATCCGGAAACTAGCCAGAAACATAGTAGCATTCGTACATACCCGTTTGTAAAGTACAATGTGTTATCTCCCCAATAGCTTGGTGCAATTCTAAAACGAGGATAGTTCAAAGAACCGCATTAGATTGTATGTGAATATGACCAAGACTACAAAGAAAAAAAGTTTCATTATGAAAGAGAAAACGGTGTAAAAACTTACTGCAACAAAATTAAACCACAGTTGGTTTATTCTAAACAATATGAATATTAGAAGCAATTTAATTGGTTTTTTGTTTTGTTTTTGATCATGACAGCGAATTCCGAATTCGAAGTGTAGGATCCTATCACCTTTAATATCTTAAAAAAGATACATAAGTAATTTCAAAATCTATTTCTATTTTCTATGTCTCAATATCCTTTTTCATCATTGTAAATTCCTTCAAGCTAATCCCGTACTAAATTATTCTTCAACCATAAACTCTTTGTCAATCATCCCCGGGAAGTATGCCTATAAACATCAATATTTCAGAAATGACACATTAGTAACTTGAAAATTTATTTCTGTTTATGATTTGATTTGCAAGTTTTCAATATTCTTCTTGTTTCGAATTTACTTAAGCTATTTTACCAACTACATTAATCTGCAACCATATACCTTCTGATTGGCAATCATTCCCTGGAAGTTTGAGGATCCTATCACCTTCAATATCTCAAAACAGATCCATGAGTAATTTAGGAATCTATTTCTATTTATTGATATTTGTAAGTGTTCAATATCCTTTTTAATTGTTGCAAATTCCTTCAAGCATTTTGCCTACTATATTATTCTACAACCATGAACCCTCTGATTGGCAATCATTCCCAGGAAGTTCGAGGATCCTATCTCCTTTAATATCTCAAAACAGATACCTAAGTAATTTGAAAATCTATTTCTATTTATTATTTCCTTCTAATCTTTAATATTCCTTTTGTTAATTGAAAATTCCTTTAAGCTCTATATTAAACTCTTGACTACTATATTAATCTGCAACCGCAAACCGTTCGCTTGTCCATCATCCCCAGGAAGTGTGAGGATCCTATCATCTTCAATATTCTAAAACAGATACCTAACTAATTACTAAATCTGTTTCTGTTTATTATCATTTGCGAGTGTTCAATATCCTTTTTATTTGTTGCAAATTCCCTTTAGCTTTTTTCGTGCTACATTAATCTGCAACCATAAACGCTCTGATTGGCAATAATTCCCAGGAAGTTTAAAGATTCTATCACCTTCAATATCTCAAAGAGATACCTAAATAATTTGAAAATCCATTTCTATTTATGAGTATTTTCTAGTCTTTAATATTCTTTTTATTCGTTGAAAATTTCTTTAGACTCTATATTACACTTTTGGCTACTACATGAATCTGGAACCAAAAACGGTGTGATTGTCCATCATCTCCAGGAAGTATGAGGATTCTATCACCCTAATAAACAAATACCTAGGTTGTTTTAAAATCAATTTCTATTCATTAATATTCATTAGTTGTCAGTATTATTTTCATTCCTTGAAAATTACCTTTGGCTTTGTTCTAAAACGTTGCGCATTAAATTAATCTGGAACCATAAACCATTTGGTTGTCCATCATTCTCAGGAAGTGTGAAGAACCCATCACCTTCAATGCCTCAAAACAGACACTTGAGTAATTTCAAAATCTATTTCTATCTTGATTAGTATTTTTTGTTGTTTCATATTCTTTTTATTTGATAAAAATTAATTCAGACTCGATATTAAACGTTTGCATACTGCATTAATCTGAAAACAATAAAATCTATGATTATCAATCAATTCCAGGAAGTTTGAGGAGTCTCTCACCTTCAATGTCTCAAAACAGATACCTAAGTAATTCGAAAACCTGTTTCTATTTATTAGTACTTATGAGTGTTCAATATTCTTTTTATTTTTTGCCAATTTCTTTTAGCTTCTTGCGTGCTACATTAATCTGCAAACGTAAACCCTCTGATTGGCAATCATTCAGAGGAAGATTGAGCATCATATCCCCTTTAATATCTCAAAACAAATACCCAATTAATTTGAACAACTATTTCTATTTATTAGTATATACTTATCTTCGAAATTTGTCTCATTCCTTGAAAATTTCCTTATGCACCATACTAAACTTCAGCTTACTGTATTAATCTGCAACCATAAACCTGTTTGTCTATCATCCACAGGTAGTGTGAGAATTCTATCACCTTTATTATCTCAGAACAGACACCCAAGTAATTTGAACATTTATTTCTATTTATTAGTATTTGCTTATCTTCAATAACTTGTTCATTCGTTAAAAATTTCCGCAGGCTCCATACTAAACTTTAGCTTACTATATTAATCTGCAACCATAAACCTGGTTGTCTATCATCCACAGGTGGTGTGAGAATCCTATCACCTTTATTATCTCAAAACAGACACCCAAGTAATTTGAACATCTATTTATATTTATTAGTATTTGCTAATCTTCAATATTTTTGTCATACCTTGAAAATTTCCTCAGGCTCCATACTAAATTTTTGCTTACTACATTAATCTGCAACCATAAACCTTCTAGTTGTCCATCATCCCTAGGAAGAGTCAGTATCCCATAATGATCGGCAATCATTTAGAGGAAGATTGAGGATCATATCCCCTTTAATACCTCAAAACATTTGAACATCTATTTCTATTTGTTAGTATTTGCTTATCTTCAATATTTTCCTCATTCCTTGAAAATTTCCTTAGGCTCCATACTAAACTTCAGCTTACTACATTCATCTGGAACCATAAACCGTCTGGTTGTCCATCATCCCTAGAAAGTGTTAAATACCCATCACCTTCAATATCTCAAAACAGATACTTAAGTAATTTGAAAATCTATTTCTACCTTCATTAGTATTTTCTAGAGTTTGATATTCTTTTCATTTGTTAAAAATTAATTCAGACTCTATATTAAACGTTTGCATACTACATTAATCTGAAACCAATGAAATGTCTTATTATCAATTAATTCCAGGAAGTTTGAGGATCATATCACCTTCATAAACAAATACCTAAGTCGTTTGAAAATCAATTTCTATTTATCAATATTCATTTGTCTTCAGTATTCTTTTTATTCCTTGAAAATTTCTTCAGGCTTTGTACTAAAATGTTGTCTACTAAATTAATCTGCAACCATGAACCTTCTGGTTGTCCATCATCCCCAGGAAGTGTGAAGTACCCATCACCTTCAATATCTCAAAACAGATACTCAAATAATTTGAAAATCTATTTCTACCTTCATTCGTATTTTCTAGAGTTTGATATGCTTTTTATTTGTTAAAAATTAATTCAGACTCGATATTAAACGTTTGCATACTAGATTAATCGGAAAACAATAAAATCTCTGATTATCAATCAATTCCAGGAAGTTTGAGGAGTCTCTCACCTGCAATGTCTCAAAACAGATACCTAAGTAATTTGAAAACCTGTTTCTATTTTTTAGTACTTACGAGTGTTCAATATTCTTCTTATTTGTTGCCAATTTCTTTTAGCTTCTTGCCTGCTACATTAAGCTGCAACCATAAACCCTCTGTTTGGCAATCATTCAGAGGAAGATTGAGGATCATATCCCCTTCAATATCTCGAAAGAAATACCAAAGTAATTTTAACATCTATTTCTATTTATTAGTATTTTCTTATCTTCAATATTTTTGTCATTCCTTGAAAATTTCCTTAGGCTCCATACTAAACTTTAGCTTACTATATTAAGCTGCAACCACAAACCTGGTTGCCCATCATCCTCAGGAAGTGTGAGTATCCTATCACCTTTATTATCTCAAAACAAATACCCAAGTAATTTGAACATCTATTTCTATTTATTAGTATTTTCTTATCTTCAATACTTTTGTCATTCCTTGAAAATTTCCTTAGGATCTATACTAAATTTTTGCTTACTACATTAATCTGCAACCATAAATCGTCTAGTTGTCCATCATCCCTAGGAAGAATCAGTATCCCAAAATGATCGGAAATCATTTGGAGGAAGATTGAGGATCATATCCCCTTTAATACCTCAAAACATTTGAACATCTATTTCTATTTGTTAGTATTTGCTTATCTTCAATATTTTCCTCATTCCTTGAAAATTTCCTTAGGCTCCATACTAAACTTTAGCTTACTACATAAATCTGCAACCATAAACCGTCTGGTTGTCCATCATCCCTAGGAAGAGTAAGGATCCCATCACCTTCAATATCTCAGAAAAGACACCTGAGTAATAGGACACTCCTGCAATTTCTATTTGCAGCAGAGACAAGAAAAAGAGATTGTCGTCGCTTTTTCAGTCTAGCATCAACGACACTTTCAACGGAATACTCTTGCGGACAGAGTGAGTGGCGTGTTTAACCCAGCTCTGGGAAGGGGCTCTGGATATTACTCGGACAATGTCCGAGATAGAAATGACCGACGTTGAAACTCACGTATATTACGTTGTCAATATTGACCCTCGCGAATAGCATGAGTCTTCCTCTATGTGAGCTGTACTTTCGCAACGTGTGTTCACCGCGAACACGAATTCTAATTCGTGGGTTAGCGCTATCGTCCTGTGAGGGAGTGCGTCAGGACCGGTGTGTGGAGCAATTCTCGATAGCTTAACTGAAACCGCGCTCTGCGGATCAATAGAAGGACTCCACGCTGCATCGCCCGAAACTTCTCTCCACCCACAACCCACGAACCACTCGGAACGACCGGATTCCAGTTCCTATTCCCGTTCCCCGTTCCTCGCTGATCCTTCTATTCTTCCCTGCACCCCTTCACCCCTTTCCTTTCCCATTCTGCTATAACTATAAGTACACTATTTATACTTCTACTTCTACTACTACTAGTGGAAACCTCCTTCCCCTCCATCTCATCCTTTGCCACCCCCTGTAAATAAACTGGGAGAGATCCTACCCTGGCACCAAGATGCAGCTTCTGACACTTGTGTGGTATTTCGATTTTTAGTATGTCGTTTGCTGCAGTTAAAACCATCATCTCAGGATCTCCAAGAGGATCTTCTAGAAGGCAGTTTGAATGTTTTTTAGGGATAGTGGACTTATTTTCAGGATCCTCCAGAAATGATCTTGATAGTTGGAAAGCTTTTTTTCAGGAGGTTGATAATAGAACCCAATCATATCGACACTTATTGATCTGATTTGCAAAATTCAATTGTTTTTTGATAGGGAGGGAAGCAGAAGATTGGGAAATCTTACATCCCAAAAGATTTTACTGGAAAAAAATCAATATAAAGATATTATAACTTGAAGGAAAGACCAGCAGAAATTCGATCTGTTCAACCAAAAGTATTCCATCTTCAACATAATGGATAAATGTTTAACAAATGAGTTGATTTTTCAAATAAAAAAATACTTTCGTTTAAGTACTTAAATTTTCAGTTAGAAACATTAATTTTCAACAAAAAAAGAAAATAGGTTTTTAACAAAATCGTTGAATTTTCAACCAAAGAAACGAATTTGCTAACAAAAAGATGTGTTTTCTGGCAAAATGGTCGAATTCCAAACAAAACAAATGCATTTTCAATAAAGTGGTGACATTTCCAACGGAAGAAGTGAATCTTGAATTAAAATTATGAATCTTCAATCAAAAATCTCAATTTTGACCACATAGTTGAATCTTCAACAAAGAAGATTAATTTTCTGCCAACATCGACCAATTTTTAATAAAATACACGAATTTTCAACTGAAAAATATAAATCTCCAACCAAAAAAACAACGAATTTTCAAAGAAATCGGTTAATTTTCAACCTGAAATTATGAATCTTCAAACAGGAAAATTAAATTTAACCAAACAGTTCAACTATTATATAAAAACAAAAAGTTTCAATCATAAATAGAATATTTAAAATTTCAGTGGAAAAAATTAATTCCAACGAAAGAAAAAATGATTGTTAACAAAATATTTACATTTCCCACCAAAGAAACTATTTTTCTTAAAAAAATATAAATTCTCAACCGCGAAGATATGTTTTCTACCAAGAAAGTCGAATTTTCAACAAAATAAATAAATTTTCAAGCAATAAGTTGAATTTTTGATTAAATAAGATAAATTTTCCACCAAAAATGAGCTTGATCTATTTCAGGATGAAAAAATTCGTTTTCAACAAAAAACGCGAATTTGCAACAAAAAAGTTAAATTTTCAACTGACGATATGTATTTTAAACCAAAGGAATGAATTTTCAACCAATCAGATGAATTTTCTAACAAAACGACGAATTTTCAACAGAAAATATAAATTTCCAACCAAATTGTTGAATTTTTAACTAAAAAAGATAAATTTTCAACCAGATAGTGGAATTTTCAACTAAAATAGATAAATTTTGATTCTAAAATGGAACAGTTAAGTCTACAGATAAAAAATTATTTTCAACAAAAAAATTGTTTTAATTAGTTGAATTTTTTCAATCGAGAAAACAAAATTTCTACAGAGTAGTTGAATTCTCAAACCGAAAATCTGAATTTCTAACAAAAGCGTTAATTTTCCATAAAACAGTTAAAATTGTAAACAGAAAAGGGTAAAGAGGAGATATACTGTGAAGCTTACGATAAATAAGTATAAAATTTCTTAATTTAAAGATTAAAATATAATTGTTTAAGTAAAATTTTAAGTTCATTTTTATGACTTTTAGAATATTAGATTTATAAACGTGAAATTTTGGGGAATCGAACTAATTTTTTCCAAAAAGTATCTCTAATGGTTTTTAGGGATAGTAGGCGCATTCTCAGGATCCTTCAGAAATAATCTTGAAATAAAACTTGGAAAACTTTTTCCATGAGATTTATTACAGAACGATATCATATGAATATTCATCAAACTGATTTCTCACAGAAGGGATCCAGAAGGGATCCTCCAGAAATTATTTACAAATGAAACTGAGAAAATTTGTTCCATGAGATTGAGAACAAGAATAAATCATATAGATATTTATCCAACTGTTTTTTTTTTTTTTAATGGAGGGTTCTTCAATGGTTTTTAGAGATAGTAGGCTTATTCTCAGGATCCTCCAGAAATAGTCTTGAAATGACACTTGGAAAACTTTTTTCATGAGATTAATAATAGAACCAAATCTTATAGATATTGATGGAACTGATTTTTTCTAGAAGGGTCTCGAATGGTTTTAAAGGATATTGGGCTTCTTCTAAAGGTCTGCCAAAAATAATCTTGAAATGATATTTGAGAAAATTTTTAGGAGATTTATAATAGAACCAAATCATATAAATATTGAAAAAACTTATTCCGTCAGGAAGGGATGTTCAATGGTTTTTAAGGATAGTGGGCTTCTTTTCAGGGGCCTCAGAAATGATTTAAAAATGATACTAGGAAAAGATTTTTTACGCGATTTATAATGGAACCAAATCCTATGAATATT